>CM042178.1:1409087-1410663 GCA_023376005.1 Doryteuthis pealeii
ACATATTATATACACACACACACATATATATATATATACATATTATATACACACACATATGCATATATATATATACACACACATATGCATACATATATATATATGCATACATATATATACTCACCACATATGCATACAGTATATATAATATAGCATACATATATATATATATGCCATAATATATACACACACATATTTGCATACATATATATATATGCATACACGTAATATATATAACACACAATATGCATACATTATATATATATGCATACATATTATATACACACACATATGCATACATATATATATATGGCATACATAATATATACACACACATATGCATACAATATATATATATATGCATACATATATATATACACACACATATGCATACACTATAATATATGCATTACATATATATATACACACACATATGCATACATATATATATATATGCATACATATATATATATACAGCACACATATGCATACATTATATATGCATACATATTATATATACACACACATATGGCATACATTATCATATGCATACATATATATACACACACATATGCATACATTATAATATGCATACATATATATACACACACATAGGCATACATATATATATATTATGGCATACATATATATACACACCACATATGCATACAATATATTGCATATTATATACACACACATATGCATATACTTATAATATATGCATACATATATATAGCACATAATGCATACATATATACAATATATACAACCACACACCCATATGCATACATTATATATATGCATACATATATATACACATAGCATACATATATATACTTGCATACATATATATACACCACACATTATGCAACATATATAATATATATGCATACATATTATATACACACACATATGAACATATATATATAGTGCATGACATAATATATACACACAACATATGCATTACATATTATATATATGCATACATATATATACACACACAATGCATACATATATATATATGCATACATATATATACACACACATATGCATACATACTATATATATGCATACATATATATATACACAACATATGCATACATATATTATATATGCATATACACTATATATACACACACATATGCATACATATATAATATAGCATACATATATATATATACACACACATATGCATACATAATATATATGCATACAATATACACATATATATATATACACACATATGCGATACATATATAATATATTGGCGATTATATATATATACACACACACATATGCCATACAGTATATATATATGCATACATATATATACATATGATATATACACATAGCATATCATACATATATATTATATGCATTACAATATATATCACATATATATATAACACACATATGCATACATAATATATATGCATATCATATATAATAATATAATATACACACATATGCAATACCCATTATATATATATCAGTACATATAATAACACTATATATATGACATACATATATATATATGCATACATATATTAACATTATTATATACACATCTCTCTCT
>CM042178.1:1415763-1535763 GCA_023376005.1 Doryteuthis pealeii
TGACCAAATCAGGTTTATTTTTCAACACAGTTCCCCTCATGGTTCATCCGCCCTGTTGGTTGGGGCTTTAAAATACACTAACTACACCTCGTCAATGGGGTAAGTCTCCCCCAAGGGGGCCACCCGTTGGCCGTGGGTGGCGACCCGTGATGCTTAAGGATGGAACCCAGATGTCTGAGCAGTCCATGACATGCAACACCCTACTCTGGCCCCTAATTGGTCATGTCAAGCCCTAGCACCTATATGATTGCTCCAACTCTATTGCCCTTATGGCAAGCCCCAACCCCTTTTTATCATATAGGTGCTAGAAGGCGGTGGCTGAGGATCTTCATATCCTTGGAATGATGTTAAACTCTATCTGATGGTGAGGTTCCAGTTTTGGAGGTTTGGGGAATGTGGAGCACCCCTTCATCACCATTGCTCCCTGGTCCACTCTGACCCGGAGTGGTTGTACCTGTTAGGGTTCCACCTATGGGTTAAATAGAAAAATATGTTTATTAAAGAAATTGAGTATCCATTAAGAATGAATTTATTTTAAAATTTTATCGGCAGTAAATGACCCACTAATATATATATGTATATATATAGGTATATATATATATATATATATATATATATATATATATATATATATGTTTTTTTTATGTTGAAGTTGGGCGTTATTATGAAGCATTTAAAAATAAATGAAAGAACTCAATGTTATGGAGTACTGGATTCACTTATTTTTTATTATTTGTTATCATAAATTTTCGTGATCGTTAGATTCCCTTTTTCAAATGAATGTCGCTCCTGTTCAACGGATCTTTTGTCTTTGTTGTTATTAACAGCGGCAGTATTTGTAAAATATTTGTAATAACGGAGTATTCTGATATCGGCGTTTAGTCCCCTCACGTGAGTTCGTAGTTTTAAAATCCATTTGGTTTCTGCTTGTTTATGAGATTGTGTTGTTGGAAATGCGTGGTCTATTAAAATACGTTTGAGGTGTGTAAGGTTGTGTTAAAGTTCTATCGTACTATGCGGTGATTTGAGTTTTATTGTGGATTTGTGGTTATTCAATCTTAGTCTAAAAGATGTAGATGTTTCTGCCACATATATAATAATAATGTAATTTATTGTGTACAGTGCTCAGGTGCACCACAACTCATCAAAGTCTCATGTCAGGTACACAGAATAATGTTGTGCCAGGAACATGAACAGTTCACAGTAGTAATATGGATGTATGTGTGTGCATGTGTATGTGGAGAGTGGCATCAGGTATAGTGTTGGCGGACTACAGGAAGCATGGAGGCTTTGAAAGTTTCAGTGCTCCGGCAGCCTACAACAGACGCAGGCAGTTTATTCCATGTCTCCGCAATTCTGAGCATGAAAAAATGTTTCCGAAAGTCACGTGAACAGTGCTGTTTTCTGACTTTGTAGGCATGCCCGCATGTATTGGAGAGATGGAGATCAAAAAGGTGCTCAAGGTTGTTGTTGTTAAGATGATTAATGACCTTATGAGCATTTACCAGGTCAGTTGCCAGACGCCGAAGTTTCAACGAATCCATTCCCAGGGCTGCGAGACGTTCAGAGTATGGCAGATTCCTGGTGGAGGGTACTCGCCTGGTTGCACGTCTCTGTACAGTTTCTAGGAGGTTAATATTCTGAGAAAGGTAGGGGTTCCAGACTGGTGATGCAAACTCCAAGTGTGGCCGTACCATAGTTTTGTACAGCTTCAAATAGATAGCCGGTGAGCGGCTGACAAAGGTCTTGCTGAGTGACGCCAGGATGCCCTCGGCATTTTTGGCAATTTTGGAGATGTGTTTCGTCCAACGTAAATCATTGCTGACAGTAATACCCAGATCACGTTCGCAAGAAGATTCCTTGATATTAGTGTTGTGGAGGGAGTATATGTATGATGGATTTTTCCTGCCAAATGTCACTAATATATATAATATATATATATATATATATATATTGTCGTTGTGGAGTCCATGTATGCTTCTTTGTTGGTATATCTGGTGAGTCTAGTTCTCAATGTATATATTATATTTGTATATATTTATATATATATATTTATATATATATATATATATATATATATATATATATATGTCTATAATATGTATTTTTGGGATTTTGTGTGAAGCATGTATAAAGTGTAAAATAAGTGAGAAATTGAGTTAGATGTTATGTGTTAAGTTTCATTTTATTTCGAGGAAGTGATTCCTCTTTTTTAAGAATTTCTAGACTGGTTGACTGGTGTGGTTGCAGGCATTTCTATGGATAGGAATGTTGAATTTCCACTCTGCCTTGGACTTCAGCTGATCTCTTGGCTGGTGGGGCTGGAATTGGCTGGAGTTTGGGTGTCACTTTGCCAACCCGCCTTTGATGTCTAGCTGTCTTATATATATATATATATATATGTATATATATATATAAGATTTTTGGATATTTTTTTTTTAGAAGCATTGTTGAAAAAGTATATATTATTATTTATATTTTTGCTTGAAGGCAATTACAATGCGTATATCACATAAAATTCGATAATTATAGAAAATAATCTTGACAAGTGAATATGGGCAAAAGATTGCTCGGTGTGTAGAACATCGTACATACTGTTTCGACTTTATTAAGTCTCATCAGTTATTATACATCGTTAATATACATCGCTGATGAGACTTAATAAAGTCGAAACAGTATGTACAATGTTCTACGCACTGAGCAATTCTTTGCCGAGATTCACTTGTCAAGATTATTTTCTATAATTATCGAATTTTATGCGATATACGCATTGTAATTGCCTTCAAGCTAAAATATAAATAATATATATATATATATATATATATATATATGCTCCCAAATTTCCTGGTAGAGCTCTGTAGAGGAGACATTAATTAAAATTTCACCATCTAGCGTAAGGGATTTACTCACCTGTTGTTTACAGACTTGAGTTCTCTGGTGATTGTAAAAACATATATCTACATAAGTATGTATGTCTCAATTAATTGTTCACCTCTGACTGACAGTCACTGACGGCCGTAAGGGTAAGGAGCTTTACAGACGAAAATTCTGTGGGGTTTCGCTCCCGGCTAGAAGTAGCTGTTAAAAAAAAAGTCGAGCTGAACTGATGATACGTAAATGTTGAAATACGTGTCTCTGGATGACTAATAATATATATATATATATATATATATATATATATATATATATATTATTATACTAAAGCTGAGTTAATCAACTTTTATTCCCTAAAGGCTTTTTTACTGTTTAGTTTAATGACATGAAAATTATACTAAATTATTCCTTACTTTTAGGATTGAATTATGTTTGAAAACAATTCTAGTATTATTTTCGTTTTTCGGACTATTGTCCCCATCTTCATTGTTACTTGTACAACGTTTCGATGAAGATGAGGACAATAGTCCGAATAATGTAGATAATACTAATCTTCAAACCTCATCTCAAACATTCAGAGAAATAGTGTAGATAACAATAAAGATGAGGACAATAGCCCGAATAATTCAAATAATCCAAATTATCAAACCTCATCTCAAACATTCAGAGAAATAGAAAAAAATTCTGTTTTAATTGGTTCTAATTAGTCTTAATTTGCAATTAAGTAAAAAACCGACCAATCTCTTACTTTACTCTGTGTCTATCTCTTTCTTCCCCTCTATGTATCTCTTGACTACCTCCTCATTATATAATGTTAGTTTCTCTGGAGTGTAGAGAGAGAGCATTGGGAAATTTGAAATGTATTTCTATGTTAAATTTCACAACCAGCAACCTGTAGCTTAAATGAGGTCTAACATTTCCTTTCTTAGAAAGCTTACAAAATGATTTTAAGGTTTCTAAAGCTTGACTACCTCCTCATTATATAATATTAGTTTCTAAGGAAGCGCATGGTGTAATGGTTAAAGTCATGGGAAATGGACTCGTCGCCCCAAGTTCAAATCCTGGACGTGGTAATTGCATTTCACTTAGCGCTAATACTCTTGGAAAAGGTATGAACCCTACTCTCCCTCCAGCTATGGATAAATAGTAGGGCAGACTGGGCTCTTTAAGGCAACCGGTCTAGGAGAAGGATAACTCTGAAGTCAAACCTGTTAAACTCCGCTTAAGAAATTGACCTTGTGTCACATCCTGCTCGTGCGGAGGGGTTGATAGATATTTATAATATTACTTTCTCTGGAGAGTAGAGAGAGAGAGAGAAAGCTGGGAGAATTTGAAATGTATTTCTATGTTAAATTTCACAACCTGCAACCCGTAGGTCAAGAATGATTTTAAGGTTTCATCAGGCCATATTTATTTTCTTAAATTTTATTCGCTTTACTAACTCCCTTTTCCATAATCTCAATTATTTACCCAGAGCTGAATGGGTGACCCAATGGGTCACATTTTGTCTAATATGTATATATATATTTGTGTATATATATATATATATTTGTGTGTGTATGGAGGCGCGTGGGCTAGTGGTTAGAGTCGTGGAAAATGAACTTGTTGATTCGAGTTCAATTCCTAGACGAAGCTGTTGGCATTTCACATAGCGCTAATACCCTTGGGAAAGGTATGAATCCATATATTCTCCCTCCAGCTAAGGGTTAAATAGTAGGGCAGACTGGGCCCTTCATCCTTGGGTAGGTAACCAGTCTAGGAGAGGGATAACTCTGAATTCAAAATTCCTGAGGTCGGTCGTTGATTGGGTTTGTGGCAACCCTTGATGCACCAATTCTTTCCTATCGACTGTGCCAAAAAGTGTGGATGGTCCAACACAAGCCTTCACCACTATAAACAAATCACTGTGTGTGTGTTCATTGTATGAACACTCATACGTTGATCGACGGGAGAGTCCATCATATTTGTGTGTATGTAATGTCAATAAGGATTCATTCATTCAATGATGTTAAAATTTAATTGAAAATCAGGAAAACAATGTAAAATTCAATTGAAAAGTTGTGATAATATTCTACATAGTTTGACTCCAAGAGGTTGTGTGTGAGCACATGTATGTATGTGTGTATGTGTGTGTGCGTGTATGTGTTGAGAATTTCCAGTATATAAGGTGTGTGCTAGATCCTCGCCCATACTTATAGACTAGGCGAGAATATGTGATCTATCTCTTGGCCAATCACTGGCAGTAGTACTCTGAGGCTGATACTATACTTAACCCACCCTACTGGTCATAATTACTACAGCGTTCTTTGACGACGGACATAGGATTAAATCACTGGACCTTTACCAATACGCAGGATAGCACTTATAGGATCACCAAAGGATGGCATTTAGAAACTTTACAGTGTGTGAGTTTGATGCATAGGAAGTACATCCTTCCTGTTGTATCAGATGAATCAGATGATAAAATTTGATGCTTATGCACCACCATATGTCTCTTAAGACCAGAAGCCAACTTACAGACTTTGTTACAGATTGCACAAGACACATTGTTTGTTCCTGGTGTTTGCATGAATTGTCCCTGATGAGATTTCCTATGATTGACATATCCAGCCTTAGAAAGCAGAATTCGACTACATGTCTGACATTTTCAACCCTCCATGTTCTCTCCAATATGACAGGTGTATCCCTTTCGAAGTTGACGCTTGACGTTTTCATGCTCAATGTTTTCACTCTCAAAACTGGTACAGCCATCATCCACATGAATTCTCCAGTCAGTTCTGCTGGTGGAGTTATAGGATTGTGAGGGATGGCAATGATCTGTAAAGATTATGCTATTGCTATAGTGCGTGTGTGTTTGTGTGTGTGTGCACACATGTGTGTGTGAGTGTGTGTGTGTGTGTGAGAGAGGGTACGGTCAAATTATTCTATCTTCTTATATATTATCATGTTTTGTACTGCTGTCCCAAGCCCAATAAGGGGGACCGGCAGACACGTCTGCTCTCATCAGAGCCCAACTGAAGAAATAGGCAGATTTTTTTCTCCCCCGTTTCTCATTCCAGCGTCACATCCATTTCCGGTCAAAGCCTGGAACTTCCGTTTTTATTTTTATGTCTATTTCCGGGGTCATTCGTCGGTCACATTACTGGCACCCAGCTTAGGGTTTACTCATCTCAATTTTAACCTTTATTTCTTCTTATTTCTTCTTCCTTTCTTTCCCTGTCAATATGCAAATTCTCCATAGACCCTAATAATTACCCTACATATAGTAACAATGCCACGAGGGGCGGGTTTGCAGGTATTTGCCTCACATCCCACTTATGAGCGCGTGACACAAGGACATTTTTATGTGGGCCCACCCACAAGCCGAAGCTCTTGGGTGATAGTTGAAAAAATTGTGTCGATCCCGTCAGCATTCCCCTTTGAGGGGGGCGTCTCAGGCACTGGGCAATAAACCCAGCCCTGCTCCTTTAAATCGAGGGGGCAGGTATTGCCTGGGGGATAGCCCCCTGGGATCAACGCTATTAACTTGTAAAGATCCAGGGCCGAGGCCACTGGAGATATTTGTCTCATACCCCACTTGTATGGACTGGGCACAAGGCCTCGTTTTAATGTGGGCCCACACACAAGCCAAAGCTCATGGGTGGGAAAGAACAAAAATTGCGTCAATCCCCTCGGCATTCCCCCTCAAGGGGGGCGCCTCAGGCGCTGGGCAATAAACCCAGCCCTGCCCCCAAGGGGGCAGGTATTGCCTGGGGGGATAGCCCCCTGGGATCGACGCTATTAGCTTGTAAAGATCCAGGGACGAAGCCACTGGACCCCCACCACGAGGGGTGGGTTTGCATGCAACTGTATTTACATATACCACAAAATAGCAGTTTACAGTGTGAATGGGAAGGCTAATTTGCATATTGATATTAAAAATTTGATTTTAATAAATATGTGCTAAGTATTATTAATTTCTAATTGTTTGGTTTTATCTTAATGAATATGAGCAAAAGTCTCAGGGATAAATCTTAAAAGAAATCCATTAACAAAAAGAAATAACTGTAATTTTATTCTTTACTTCCTATTTTAACTAAATATTTAAATTAGGAAAATTTAGCAATGAAAGCCGGGAGTGATGGAAAATGATGGAAGAGTTAATTTCAAAGTTCTTCTATTTTTCGATTATACCCCTCTCTGTTTCAAATCCTTTTATTTGCATTCTTATTTAGTTTCATTAGTCTTTATAATTATGCGTACTGTATTTGACACACTTTTTCCCAAAAATTTTGGCTCAAAAAATTGCCCTGCGTCTTATACATCATAGGTGAAGTTTGAAGTTTTATTATTATTAATTTTATTATTATTATTATTATTATTATTATTTACTCCTTTTGAGTTTTCACACCAGTGTTAGCTGATGGTATTTCACTGGAGTCTGAGTGACAGCAAGTCTCCCCAGGTCTCCAGGACTCTTCTGAGTATTCTAGCAGATTGCAGCAGTGCAGTGTTCTGAATGGTTTCAATCCTTCCTTTGATATCCAAACTTTCCAAACCCTTTTCTAATCCTTTTGGGACTGTTCCAAGTGCACCAACCACAATTGGTATCACTTTCACTTTCATATTCCATAACTTTTTCAGTTCTCTGGCAAGGTCCAGGTATTTGTCCATTTTTTCATTTTCCTTTAGCTTCACCCTGTGATCAGCTGGCACTGCAAAATCCACCAGTTGACAAGTTCTTTCTTTTTTGTTTATCAACACTAGGTCTGGTCTTCTTGCTGGGATAAGGTGATTATTATTATTATTATTATTATTATTATTATTTCCTGCTATTGAGATGTCTTGTGTATGCTTATTGCTTGCCTGTACTGCCAAATTGCTTTTATACAGCTATGTTTCTGCTTGTGTAATGCACAGCTAGACTGTTTTCAACAATATATGCTTAAATACCTGAATCTGACCTGCTGAAATGGGGGTGCGTCTTATATGCCCATGCGTTTTATATGCAGTCGAATACAGTAAATCATTACATGAAAACTTAAATACTTGTGCCTGGAGGGTGCATATATTTGCTAGTACAATGTTTGTTACCATTGATTTCAAAGCTGTGTATTAGCCACTTATCCTCAAGACAAAGACAGGTGTGTGGTGCTCTGTAACACTGGAAATGAAACACCCCACCCCAATACATTTCTAGACGTACAGACATCAATGGAAGATTTGCAATGTTAATGTACTTATGTATGTAAAATCTCTATATATATATATATATATATATATATATATATATATATATATATATATATATATATATATATATATATATATATATATATATATATATATATATATATATATATATATATATATATATATATATATATATATATATATATATATATATATATATATATATATATATATATATATATATATATATATATATATATATATATATATATATATATATATATATATATATATATATATATATATATATATATATATATATATATATATATATATATATATATATATATATATATATATATATATATATATATATATATATATATATATATATATATATATATATATATATATATATATATATATATATATATATATATATATATATATATATATATATATATATATATATATATATATATATATATATATATATATATATATATATATATATATATATATATATATATATGTATATTATATATACAACAAAATAGCGGTTTAAAGTGTGAACGGGAAGGCTAATTTGCATATTAATATTAGAAATGTAATTTTAATAAATATATGCTTAGTATTATTGGTTTCTAACTGTTTGATTTTATTTTAATGAATATAAGCAAAAATCTCTTCAATTAATCTTAAATGAAATCCATTAATAAGAAAAGATAAGTGTCATTTTATTCTTTACTTCGTATTTTAACTAAATACTTAAATTAGAAAAAATAACAATGAAAGACGAGAGTGATGGAAGAGTAAATTTCAGTGGTTCTATTTTTCGATTATACCCTCCTCTGTTTCAAATCTTTTTATCTGTATTCTTATTTAGTTTCATTAGCGTTTCTAATTTAATTCGATATTTCATTACATTAAAACTTAAATACTTGCACCCGGAGGGTGCATATATTTGCTAGTATATATATATATATGTATGTATGTATGTATGTATGTATCCATCATTCATGCATCACATGGTGGAAAATATTTGCATATGGATAAAAGTGAAAATAAAGAGAAAGAAAGAAAGAAAGAAAGAACACAGCTGCTTTCCAACCTTACCCACCCAATACATCACTCACAGTAAAAATTTTTACTCATCAGTCAATATACTGTACAGCATCTGCTGCATTTCAATTCTAATTGTCAATCAACGAGTGAACCATTATCAACATAATGGCATTGTTACTATATGTAGCGTAATTATTAGGGTCTACAAGCTAATAGCGTTGATTCCAGGGGGCTATCCCCCCAGGCAATACCTGCCCCCTTAGGGGCAGGGCTGGGTTTATTGCCCAGCGCCTGAGACGCCCCCTTGAGGGGGAATGCCAAGGGGATCGATGCAATTTTTGTTCTTTCCCACCCATGAGCTTTGGCTTGTGGGTGGGCCCACATTAAAACGAGGCCTTGTGCCCAGTCCATACAAGTGGGGTATGAGACAAATATCTCCAGTGGCCTCAGCCCTGGATCTTTACAAGTTAATAGCATCGATCGCAGGGGGCTATCCCCCCAGGTAATACCTGCCCCCTCGATTTAAAGGGGCAGGGCTGGGTTTATTGCCCAGTGCCTGAGGCGCCCCCCTCGAGGGGGAATGCCAACGGGATCGACACAATTTTTTCCACTACCACCCATGCGCTTCGGCTTGTGGGTGGGCCCACATAAAAATGTCCTTGTGTCACGTCCTCATAAGTGGGATGAGAGGCAAATACCTACAAACCCACCTCTCAGGTGGGGATTGCTATAATTAACGGCATTGATCCCAGTCAATATACTGTGCTGCATTTCAATTCTAATTGTCAATCAACGAGTGAACCATTATCAACATGATGGCATTGTTACTATATGTAGCGTAATTATTAGGGTCTACGGAGAATTTGCATATTGACAGGGAAAGAGAGGAAGAAGAAATAAGAACAAACAAAAGTTAAAATTTGGAAGAGTAAACACTAAGCGGGGTGTCAGTAATGTGACCGAAAAATGACCCCGGAAATAGACTTAAAAATAAAAACGGAAGTTCCAGGCTTTGACTGGAAACGGATGTGACACCAGAACGAGAAACAGAGGAGAAGAAAATCTGCCTCTGGTGAGAGCAGACGTGTCTATCGGTCCCTTGTATTTGGTTTGGAACAACAGTAGTGAACATGATGTACGACGAGTAATTTTGACCGTACCCTCTCTCTCTCTCTCTCTATCTTTCCTTCTCTCTGAAAAAGAACCCACGAGCCTAGAAATAAATACACACCTCCTTGAGACTATACAACTTGCGTGTATGTTGTTTCTGAACTAATGACTATTACTACTACCAACGGCGACTACTACTACAACTTGAGTTGGCCCATGCGACATATCTCATTCTGATACATATATCGTTCTGGAGTTATGCTACATATATCTCAGACTAGAAGTGACTACCTGGCGTCACCTGGGTAGATCCAGTATTACTTATCACAAGTTAGATCCTCACTGGATGCCCCATAAAATCCCCTCGTAAATGTATAACAATATAGTAAGAAATTTTAATTCAATAATTTAAAATTAAAAAAAAAACCCAATATAAATGAGGCGATTAATTCAATCAATCAACATCATATTTCAATTACCTTCTGTTACTATACAAATTTTAATTTTTAAATATCATCTCAAACATAAATAAAATCTTCATTATTTTTGCTCAAAAACCAAGCCCTGGTGATAGTGAATGTATATATATATTTACTTTGTCGTTAATTGTTTTATTTTCGAAGTTTCCTCCAGACATACACATATACACAACTGCCCATTATATATGTACTAGCAGCGGGTACCCAGCATAGCCTGGGTAGAGGGGGATTTTTTTAAAGTTAGTCCTGCAGATCCATTATTACTCTATTAATTAGATCATCTTCAGGGCATTTGTTGGTATATGGATCTGAAGATGATCTAATTAATAGATCGAAACACTGCAGCGTCGGCCAATAAACTCACCAATTAACCCATTTAAACCTGTGTTTTTTCATTTTTCCTAATATACTACATACCGTCGGATTCACTTCCTTTCTTCACACACACACACACACACACACACACACACATATATATATATATATATATATATATATGGACAACGGATATATTTCCTATTGAAGTAGGATGCCAATGTTTTATTGCTAATTTGATTCCTGCATATCTGACTAAATTTGGTTGGAATTGGAAGAATGCCAAGAGGCTGCAAGATCAGTCTGACGGTGCATCTGTATGGATCTGGTATTGTCACACTGTGATCTAAAACAAGTTGGTACCATAAGCTACTGCTGGGATGCCCTACGTTAGTGATAATGATGACTCTGCCCCGAAACCATGATTGACCCTGGGGGTCAACATCAGATGGAGGCATTGTTGACGGCACTGATACTGTTTTCTTGGGGGTTCTTTCCCCCCCTCCTCGCATCCCACTTATGCCGGTCAGATACAAAGGTCCAATTAATGTGGCGCCACACACGAACCAAAGATCATGAGATGGAAGACACAAAAAATCCATGGATCCCATCAGCATTCCCCTTCAACATTCACCTTCAAAGGGAGGCGTCTCAGGCACTGGGGTATAAACCCAGCCCTGATCCTTCAAATCAAGCGGGCCAGGTGTTGCCTGCGGGGATAGACTCCTGGGATCATTCTGTTGATTTGAATTCCCAGTTCGGTGGCCGAAGCCACTGAACACAGGCCCCATAGGGCGGGGATTCTTTTTTCTTTGTGGTAGCAGTTGAATGTATTTACCCAACCCCTTTCCATATTCGTGCATTAATATCACCTTTTTGTGGATGAGATATTACTACCTAGGTATGTGAATTGTTCTACTGGCTTTAGAGACTTACCGTCAAATATGGAGATCTCCTTTCTTTTTAAAACACATGAACTCAGTTTTATCGGAATTCACATAGAGACCAATGTTCTTTGCTGCCTTCTCCAGGCTATGTAGTAGTGACTCAGCCTGTGTCGGTGTATTTGCAAGAAGTGCTTGGTCATATATATATATATATATATATATATATATATATATATATATTACATACTTTATCCAGGATATTGAGTGATATTTATTTATTTATAAATACAGTACTTTATTATCAATATTGATATGTATGTATCTGTGTGCATTTGTGTGTGTGCATTTGTGCATGTGCCTTTGTGTGTATGTGTGTGTGTGCATTTGTGTGTGTGCATTTGTGCATTTGTGCGTGCGTGTGTGTGTGTGCATTTGTGTGTGTGTGTGTGTATGTGTGTGTGTGCATTTGTGTGTGTGCATTTGTGTGTGTGCATTTGTGCGTGTGTGTGTGTGTGTGCATTTGTGTGTGTGTGTGTGCATTTGTGTGTGTGCATTTGTGCGTGTGTGTGTGTGTGTGCATTTGTGTGTGTGTGTATGTGTGTGTGCGTTTGTGCGTGTGTGTGTGCCTTTGTGTGTGTCTGTGTATGTATGTGTGTGTGTGTGCGTGTGCATTTGTGTGTGTGTGTATGTATGTGTGTGTGTGTGCATTTGTGTGTATGTGTGTGTATGCGTGTGTGCGCATTTGTGTGTGTGTGTGTGTGTGTGTATGTGTGTGTGCATTTGTGCATGTGCATTTGTGTGTGTGTGTGTGTGTGCATTTGTGTGTGTGTGTGTGTGTGTGTGTGTGTGCATTTGTGTGTCTGTATGAGTGTGCATTTGTGTGTGTGCATTTTGTGTGTCTGTGTGTGTGTGTGTTGTGTGTGTCTGTGTGTGTGTGCATTTGTGTGTGTGTGTGTGTGTGTGTGTGTGTTGGTTGGAACTTTTAACTGTTCATTTGTCTCCTCCTGGGGGGAAAGATAGCAATTGATAGAATCAAAATATTTTTGGAACAAAAGCCATAAAACGGAAATTTATGTGTAATCTTGGATTTACGGTATTTTGAAGAGTTCCATAGATACAAATAAACATGGTATTTATTATATGAATCTCTGCTAAATAGTCTGGAGCAGGCAGAAAAGGCATTGGCCTCTACATTAGGGTAGATCGATTTCGGAACTGTAATATCTCCAATGTGGCGAAAATGGCAAATTAACATAAAGAATTACCAGACAAAATATTTTTCTTCAAAACCTTGCCTTCATTTAAGGAAATAGATTTCAATCTCTTAAAATGTTATCACAGTTACAGCTTAATTAATGAGGTAAAATGCAGCACATCGGAGGTGTCGGTGATGATGGTAGAGATATTTTCAATTTGAATTTTAGTTATAATATCTTATTCATTTCGTTTAAAATGATAACCTTGTAGCGTTTGTTTGTATTCGCCTGGTGGAGTTGTCTGCCCCTTTTAGTTCCATGATGCCCGCTAGGGCACCAGTATAAAAGCGCCGGTTTCAAAACCTTCGCTCGCTCTCTTTATAGTTTTCACCAACTACGAGCCACATGGGGTAGATTCTATCTAAACCCTCTCGTGGGGCTCCGCCCCCCTTACATTACTGTAAGTTCTTTGCAGCATGGACTATCGCTAGTCTCATGTCTGTACTCTTTTATGTTATACTTTGTATCTTTCATGAATGTGTATCTTTATTTGTGTAACTCTGTTTACCGTATTATGAACGTTGTATTCTACTGTTATCCATGTGCTGTGTATTAAATGTTTGTCTATTAACCTTTGTCGGAGTTATTTGTATTTAAAGCATGTTGAACTTTAAACCATCCTTACAACCTTTTCTGTTTTAGATATTGAAATTGCTAAATTTTCTAACCAATTTCTTGACTAAACGTTGCAAAAACGAGGACTTTTAGTGCATTTTAGTAGACGATCTTTGATGCTATTTCCTCAAACAAAGGTGCAAGTGTTACATAATCTATGCGGTTGCATAAGATTATTGTCAATCCCTTGTATTTCTAAAGGGATGGCCCTTTTCATTTCATGGGCGGGACTTTCCATGGAATAGTACAGAAAGCCCGTAAAATACGTGAAGTCACGTGGGACCTGGTTGGATCCTCAGTTTTCAGTTAGACGTCGGGCAGTGAAGATGTCCTGCCTTAACTGGAACTCACTCTGCATACGCGCGCTATGTTAGTCAGATGTTTAGTTACATGAAATGTTTAGTTAAGGAAATAAAAGCTTAAGAAAATAACACAGTTTTGTGGTTGGTGAATGTCTTGGTAACAAGACTGATCTAGAAGAAGAAATGAGTTAAGTGCGACCGACCACCAAGACAAAGTCCAGGCGTTAGAAGAAGAACCTAAGATGAACAGCAGAAGAATAGAAGAAAGTAAAGAAGGGTATACAACACAAGTAAGAGATCTAGTTTTTCGTATCAGTATTCATTATACCAACACACAACTTTTGCTGTTTGAGAGAATTTGATATTCTAAAAAAAGTGAAAAATTGACCTGCCCTACTGTACAGCTGCTTTCTTGTGGGGTGTTACTTCCAAGATTTTTAAAGACATCATGTAGCGTCCTTGTACAGTTCCCGTCTAGCTTATTCTCTAGTCGCTTTGTTAGAGTCCAAGTGGTCCAGCCATACAGTTGCACTGACATGGCTACAGAAAATACGTATGGAGGTTGATTTTTTAACTTTTTAAAAAATATTCTAGGTAGTCATTTTAAATTAAACCCCTCCCCCATTTACTTTGTTATACTGAGGGTTTATAGTATAAAGATTAGTAGTAGTAGTAGTAGTAGTAGTAGTAGTAGTAGTTCCATTGTCTATTCAATAGGGAGTAGCAAAAAAAATCGGATACTACGAGGTTTAAAAGCGAATTAAGAATAATTAAATCTATTATTTAAGGTTAAACTTTGTCTAAATCGATAAGTAGTAGCATAATAACCAACATTAAAAAAAGAAAAATATCATTACATATGCAGTTTATTTTTAAAAGATTTAAAACTATTTGTTTTTGTCAATTTCGAAGATATCCGCCATTCAGCCTCGTTTTCGATGTTTTTAAGTGCTTGTTTACAATTTTACTGTAACATTCGCGATTGCAAAAAAAAATTACCAAAAATCAGGTGATTATCCCATTTTAATGAAATTTTCAGTATTGATTTAATAATTAATGAATTTTATAATGCATCACTTATTTCATTTCAAAACTTTAATTAAATATTTTTGCTATGAAAAATATTCATTTAAAATGTGAAAAGCCTGACGTTCAGTTTAAAATCTTATATTTTTAGATTCTAAAAATAAATATCTACTTAATGCAAACCTTATTTTAGGTGTCAAAAGTAATAAGTTTTGAAGAAAAACTCGATTGAAAATGTACCCTCTCCCCTTTTTAAGCAGAAAAACATCGATGTATAATTTTTTCTTTTATAAGATAATAGCCAATTAAATAATTATCGAAATGAGTAAAAAAAAATCTCCAAAAAATTAATTATTTATTATTTTTTTACATTTTATTTTTCGAATTATGGTACTTATTTTCTCATAGAAGCGCCACCGTAAAAAATTTTTTTTGTTTATATTCATAAGTTCGGTCTTTTATCTCATTATTTATTACTTAGTATCGAAAATGATCAACTTGAAAAAAAACATTTTACGCCCCCAACATAAGGGGGGTCAAAATTAAGCGACCTGAAAAAAATGGGAAAGTTTTGAAATAAAATAAATAATGAATTATAAAGATCATTCATTGATAAAAAAAACACTGAAAATTTCATTAAAATCCGATAATTTCCTGATTTTTGGTAAATTATTTTCTGTAGGGGGGCTAAAGTCATTTTGTCAAAAACTCATTTTAGGCTCCGTTTGCCAGTCCCTAGTCTATTGTAAGCAAGCGATCTCTTATACTAACAACGTATAAGTAAGAAGAAGGGTGGCGTTTGTAACAAAACAAAACAAAACAACCAAAAATGCAACGAACATAACAAGTCGAAATGAGATGAGAGAGAGAGTGAATGAGAGAGAGTGAAAGAGAGAGAGAGAGAGAGAGAGAGAGAGAGAGAGAGAGAGAGAGAGAGAGGGGGGGGGAATAAAAATTCAAATTTTTAGAAAGAGAAATAAAAAAAATCCAAAAATAAAAAACTTTTTTTTTTCTCAAAAGGGCCAATATTCTTATAGTTATATTCAAAACTTCACATTGTATAGCTTATTCTCTAGGCGCTTTTTTAGAGTTCAAGTGGTGCAGCCCTACAATTGCACTGACACGGCTAGAGAAAATGGGAATTCTTCCAATCTGTAGCTGTGTCAGATGATAATTAGAAAAAAACTAATTAGGGAAGATCAGTTGAATTAACACCTGAGAAAGTGCACACCTGTAATTAAAGCTTTGTAAAATGGAGCGAAACCAGCAAGCCCCCAGCTAGCTGTGACAAAGATCACGAGGTTATTTCCTATAACTCCAACCTAAAAAAGGGGAACCACTCTGAATGAATTTTATCTGTTAATCAATCTACCCATTATTTTCCCATTAAACTAACCCTAAACCCTAACCCTAAACCCTAATCCTAAACCCTAACCCTGCCTTCTTTTTTCCTTGTAGATCAATAAATAAATAAATAATTTATCAGTCAATCAGAGCGGTTCCCCTTTTTTAGGTTGGAGTTATAGGAAATAAATAAAGAATACAACTAACGATTGTAACTTTTAATCCCAAAAGTAACGTCTCAAAAGCACTGGGGATGCAGGGAAACAGTTTGTATGGCTATTGGCAACACTGGTGTGTTTGTTGTGCATGCACCTGCACCTGCATGTGCCTTGCTTCCATGCTCAGTCTTGAATTGATAATTGCTTCTGATGGAACTCCTGGTTAACGCTACTGCCAAGTTCGTACAGTTATTTGGTTTTAAAACGCAAAAGACGTTAAACCGTCTGAAATTCATAGAAAGTAGAAAGATGTAGTATCAGTTTTAATTCTTGTCTGCTGATTCGTTGCGATTCGTGTAGCCATTTTAGGGGTGGAGTTGAAGGTAGTTTTTACAGCGGAGATCCCTTGTGGCATAAAGTTCGATCCTTTCTTGAAGTAGAAAGATGTAGTGTCAGTTTTGATCCTTGTCCGCCGATCCATCCTGAGTTGTATCAGAGTTTATTCTGTGTCGAAGTAAAATTGTATAATCCTCGTCTTTTGGTCTGTGCATCCACAGCGAGTAATCGTAGGACAATTTATCAATGGCTTTAAATCGTAATTTGATGAAATGTTTGGGCGTTTTTGATTGGCTGATTCAGCTGATTGGTCGATTGAGCTGTTTTGGAACAGTTTATTAATACAAGTAGGGCGGGTTTAGCCATTACCTTCTGTAATCACGCTGGTCTAGGTTTTAGCTCAGTCGGTAGAGTATCTGGCTCAGAACCACAAGGTTCTGAGTTCAATACAGGCCCTTGCCAACTCATCATATTTATTTACTTTAATTATTTTAATTATTTATTTTAAGAGCTACCAAATTTTAAATGCATAATTTTTGTACCCGGGAAAAGATTTTAACATAAAAAATGTTTGTAGCTCGTGTGAAAAAGCTGAAGCTCTTATTGAGGGGTGTAGAGATTCATGGAGTGATTAGTATCCAGCCATGTTGCAATCTGAGTATGTTATGAGAATCCAGACTTGGTAGGTGGTTTGAATAGCAGGTTGGGCTATTCCACTTGTGTATTTGGGTCAAGTTCACTTCCTGGATCATCATTGGCTGCTGGTTTTAAGGTGGACACTTTCATTCATATATACTAAACATTCAACTGTGTTCAGGCGGTGTATTTGGTTATCTCTCTTTTCCCCCCTGGTGACTGGACGCTAGTAACAGCCTTCCCGTGAAGGTGAGTATGATGTTTATTCTAACAATAAATAGCAATCTCTAGCGAAAAGGGTATAGACCCCCTCGTTGTCTGGCTGATACCGACAATAGGTCACCCCGTCTGCTTTTATTAATACAAGTTGTGATCTTCAGCACATCTTATAACCAAAGAATAATCCTACACACTAAGGGCCAACAGTTGGCTCCATTGGGGAGGGAGGGATTAACTTATAAGCAATATTCTCCTATGGACTCCTACACATGGACACACCAGCTCTGCAGAGGTGCAGTTGGCATATGCTAGAGCTGTTACTGTCGTGCGATAAGTCCCCAAAAAGTGGTATATAAATAAGTTCAAAACGAACGAAGAATCTGTGATAGGCCAGCTGGTGTAGTGGTTAGAATCCCCGCCTGTCAGATTGGCAGTCGAGGTTTCAAGTCACACACGGAGCAGTCTCCCATGTCTATAACCTTGCTGACGAGACCTAATAGATCGAAATGTACATACAGGGATTGACATTTTCTCGATTTGTTTAGCCTTACATTTGAACATATGCCCGCCTAAATTCATTAATTATTAACTAATTAATTTTCAAAATTAGGTATGATTTCAATTAAGCACAAAAATTGTCGGCTAAAAAGGCCATATCAGAAATAAACACATTGTTTGTTTACTTACTTTCATAATTTCATAAGTAGCTAATGATTTATGTATGTACCTGTAGTTAGAATATTTGAATTAGGATTCATAATGACGGGGTCCAATGGAAAGTTACTTACCAGTTATTGACGGGTTACAGACAAATAGAGACTGAATGTCTATTATTAATAGATTATTTTTTTTATTTGGTTTTGTTTTACGGCATATCAACCTAAGTGGGTCATTTAATGCCGATAAAGTTTTGAAATAAATCAATTCTTAATGGATAATACAATTTTGTTTATAAATACATTTTTCTATTTAACCCATAGATGGGACCCTAACAGGTACTACCACTCTGGGTCAAGAGTGGACCAGGGAGCAATGCTGATGAAGGGGTGCTCCACATTCCCCAAACCTCCAGAATTGGAACCTAACTATCAGATAGAGTTTAACGTCATTTCCAGGACATGTAGACCCTCAGTCACCGCCTTCTAGCACTCATATAATAAAAAGGGGTTGGGGCTTGCCATAAGAGCAATAGGGTTAGGGCAATCATATAGGTGCTAGAGCTTGACATGACCAGCCGATTGATCGGAGGGGTCCTCTCCGACCGCCCGTCTAGCCAAAGTGGAGTATTGCAAGTCATGAACTGCTCATCCACCTGGGCTCTATCCTTAAGCATCACGGGTCGCCACCCACGGCCAACAGGTAGCCCCATTAGGGGAGTCTTACCCCTCTGCAGAGGTGCAGTCAGTGCATTCTAACGCCCCAGCCGACAGGGCGGTATTATTAATAGACTCGCAAACTTGACAAGAGGAATTTGTAAATAATGAAGGTAGGTAATTTGAATATTTAAGATGTGTCGTTTAATTGCATTTTCATTGCTTAATTGTTGTAAATATCTTATTCTTATTGTGACTTAATAATAATGTTGGAATAATGAATAACTTTGTAATTTGTAATCATACAACAAAAGAGTGAGCAGTATCGCCTCGTCTGTGATGCTATTGGGATCATGACGAGTTTTGGGTATTCCAACATTATACTCATTCTCCCAAGCGACCTGTTATAAACCGTATTAGCATGCAAGCGTATGGTGATGAGGAAATGAACAAAACACAGATTTTAAGTTTTAAAATTGTGTTAAGAAAAACAACATGAGAACGGTGAAAGGATAGAAATGAGAATTACAGGATAAATTTGGTGATAGTTGTGGGTGGATATTAAGTCCGTAAAATGTCCAGCGTGACTGTGGTAGTGGGGTGGTGATGTAGGCCGAATATTGTGTTTTAGTAGTAGAATTTTTTGTATCGTCGAGTGATATAGAAATGTTCGGTAGTTGACTTGTTGATTTGACTGCCTGGTGAGGTCAGGTTTGGGTAAGTTGGGGGTGTGATCCGCCGCCTTTGATGTGTCCTTCGTTTTGCTAGCGCTCGTCGGGTCTGCGTTCGTGATGGTGTCTGAAGCTCTGACTGCCGGTGCCTTTCAAAGCTGTTCGTTTTATAGAGATTGGTAGCCGAAGTTGGATCAGATGAAGATATTTTCATTTCACCCGGGAATCGCTTTCATTGGATGATAATGCGAATTTTATTTACCAATTTTTTATTTTTATTTAATGTCAGGAATTGACTATCAAAGCGGAACTCCGATCGGAGCCCATGCGCAGATATATGTTAAAATGGTCATTCCGTTTTAGGTAACGATAGAGGACACTTCCGACTTTGTCCATCCCGTTGGCGAGTGTATGTATATTTTAATAGTGAATCGGGAGATTTCGACTTTTGCTATACAACAGACCCTACCAAAAGTACTGGGTTAAAATTGCCCTGAAGAGCATTATGCGAAACTTTTAGTAGGTTCGTCTGACTCATTAGATTTATCTTTATATATATATATATATATATATATATATATATATATGTGCAACCATCATGTGTTATTTAATGCCAAAGCCATCCTTGTAGATGAACAGTAGTGGTACTATCTAACCCATAGCTGGGTGATGAGGTATTTTATTTTTGTTTTGTTTTTGTTTTGTTTTATGGCATATCAACCTCGGTGTGTCATTTAATGCCAACCAAGTTTTAGGTTCATAGTGATATCTTGGTCGAAAACAAATGTATCTATGTATAGATTTTAACTATTGTTCAATTACTCATATTTTTAGTACAATCCCACTTCTTTTAGGAAATGTAAAATCCTGGATGGTCTTATTTTCATGAAAAGTTTTTCCAAATTACTTGCTTGGTAGTATTTTGTTCGCACTAGATCAAAGTCTACTTACTCTAGCAGTGTATGTTTCACTGTAAATCTCTCTTGGTATGTAGTGCATATTGAGGATTATGTACCCTCTAGTAAATGATGATGGGTGAGGTATTTTGGTTAAAATTGCAAATCGTCGTCAAAATTAAAACAAGAAAAATTTAGCTTGGGCATCAATTTTAATGAATTTAATTATTACTAGGGACACGATTTATATTATTTTTCACTTAAATTTTAGCCGTTAGTTGTGTTTTTAACCGTTTTTCATTGGACGTTATTTTCCTACAGAGAGCTGCAAGAGAATTACTTTTTAAGGGAGAAAGATTTTTTCCAAGAATTTATTAACATAAAAAACACGGATTATTACACTTTTGGTCATCCATACTTAAGAAAAGCACGCGTGGCCTGTAATATTGAAATAGAAAGTACATTTTTTGTTTGTACATGTTTATTAATTCTGACTTATCTTATCATTCATCAATTTTATTTATCTATTTTTTCCCTTAAACACAACTAACGGTTAAAATTTAAGTTAAAAATAACATAAATCGTGTCCTTAGTAATTATTAAATTCATTAAAATCTATGCCCTAGCCAAATTTTTCCGTTTTAATTTTGACGACGATTTGCAATTTTACCAAGTACTGTGGGTCAGTAAAATGGTAATTCCTGTGTGTGAAGTTGAGAGAGGGAGAGGCTTTCTGTGAGTGGATATACCAATCATGTGATGAGCCCAGAGGTTTTGGCGCAAAATACCAAAATCCCCACAGTGAGACCCCGGAGCAGATCCGATGAGGCAGCGACTTTAAATCCTCTCCAATAAATCCCCCTAAGATACCAGATATCTTCTCCAGCACGCCGGTAAGTTCCTTAAAGTCAACTTTATACACAGGAAGGACATTATATTGTTACTCATTGTTTTATTCGTTCTTTAATAAATTGTTAGAATTAAACGAAGTATTAATTCATATAATTGTTGCTGTTAGTCTTAGAATTAAATGCTATACTAACACAATAACAGGAAGGACTTTATATTGTTACTCATTGCTTTTATTTGTCTTTAACAAATTGTTAGAATTAAACTAAGTTTTAATTCATTTATTTTTTGCTGTTAGCCATAGAATTAAATGCTATACTAACACAATAGTATAAAGACATTAGACACGTAACGACAGTACTCCAAGGTTTGAAGTATGGAGTTAACCACGAGTGTGGCAGACAGGTTGAGAGTTAAAAATAACCAAACAACTAGAAATATGAATAAAAGACTTGTATTACAGAATAACAAAAGGTTGCAGACTTTAGTTCGTCAGCACAAATATAATTTGTAATAAACTTATCTGAGTCCTGAGATAGGGTATTATCGGAGCCCTTGCTACGGCCTTCTGTAGATTTGGATATGATAGACGTTCTGTTTTGACGTCCGACTCCGATTCTGGTTGTTGAGGAAGAGCAGCGACCCTTTTTTAGGTCTGTTCCCAGTACAAGCTGGATCAGAAGAGGCATGAGTTTGCTTATTCGGCTTTGCCGCCAAAGTATGCTGGCTCGTGATTGGTTGGTTTGAAACAGAGGCTCGCAAACAAAGGACGATAACCTCCATACCCCAGAATTCTCAATAATAGTACTGTTCCAGCAGGCAATTCTGTAGCATTTAGCACAATAATGTTCAGCGCGCGCGCGCGCGCACACACACACACACACACACACACACACACACACACACACACACAAATGCAATAAACAGTGAGTGACCAATGAGAAACGACATACGTTACTTCCGTCTCAGTTGTGGTGAAATAAAACGGGAACAACTGATTGCTCTAACATGTTGAGAGCACTGGATTACTTGTAAAATCCTACCTGATAAAAGTTTTGTCTGATCTTCCTACAGGGCTTTGTTTTCAATCGCACCCCCAGACAAATAAAGATAGAGACATCACAAACATTAGGTACCACCAATTTTCCCTCTGAAATTTACCCCCCCCCCTATATTTAATACAATGAAACTTGCATAAAGGTTAATATTATCTTGAAATATTTTCGTCCATTCGAAAGAGGAAACATTAAACAAGCTCCTCATGATTTAAAAAAAATTTTTTTTCAGCTTACGGAAATAATGAAAATTATGAACGAAAAACAATGTTTACATTTTTGCACCGTTAAATCAATGAAAATTTAACGTAGCCAAAAACAAGTTATGACTACCAGCTTTTAAAAAAAATTCTATGAAAAATCAATTAATGGTCCGATTTTCACGAAAATTTCCATAATTACTTACATTTTGATAAAAATATGTATGAAATAGTTTTTTTTTCTAAAATTAATTTGGAGAAATATTTTTTACGAGGTCTACCCACCCTATTTTATTTTATAAAATATGAAAAAAAAATGAACCAAAAAACAAAAACAAACGATTTTTACTCTTTTTCTATAAAGATAAGAGTCTGAATAATTATATCAGAAGATTTTTATAAGTTTCAATGCCAGAGCTTTTTTTAGTAAAAGAACCATGAATAGAGAATTCTGCTAAAAATATCAATAAAGAATTCACCCCTGTTGTAAAAAAATGGACTGTTTTACTTATTTTTCAATATAACGGTAAATAATTTTTCCCCAATCGGATAATTTGATATTTGAATTAACTGTTTTCCTTTGTAGCAACTCTTTATGTTGGTTATTTCCTTTTTGCGAGATTTTAAAAGAAAAAGTTCAAAAGTATTTACGTTTCTTCCTTCAATATGGCTTAAACTGATCACGTAACCTATTTTGGTTGTACCTACATTGCATCATTTAACTTTCCAAATTTATTACACCAAAGAAAAACACATTAAAGCATATTACTGCTCATAATTCATTACATTCTATTTTAATATACTTTTTATACAATACAGTGCGATTTTTCTTATATAAAAAAACTACCAAAAACTGGCTGACTTCTGATTTAGGTCGAAAAATTAAAACGGAAAGTTTTTTGGTGGTACCCAATGACAGTTTAACTACAGTCTATGAATTAACATTTTGCGAATTGGGTTACAGTTTTAGGGGATTAAGGTTGTTTTTAATTACGTATTGCTTTAAAAAAAACAAATTACTATACATTTAATGTTGAAAAATATTTTTTTAAACTAAGTTTAATTGAAATTATACATTGCAATACTAACACAAACAACTGTCTCAATAATAGATTCAATAATTAATTACAATCGTTAATTAAATGTATAGTAATTTGGCTTTTTTGTTGTTTATTTTTTTTAAGCAATACGTGATTAAAAACAACCTTAATCCCTAAAACTGTAACCCAATTCGCAAAATGTTAATTCATAGACTGTAGTTAAACTGTCATTGGGTACCACCAAAAAACTTTCAGTTTTAATTTTCCGACCGTCTTCAGAAGTCAGCCCAAAAACTTTGGGTGTTTTATTGGAGACTGGAACGGATTAATGGCATTTCAGTTCATTTTAATAGGGAAAATTCATTTGATATACGAGGGAATTGAGTTACAATCGATGCAAATCAAACTCGTAAATCAAGGTAACGTGGTATTTGTGATCATTCTTTAAAAATATTTCTGGACCATATGACCTTTAGGCACCCCTTTTTGATCTCGATTCAGAAGGACATGTTTTTCATTTACACCGTCAATATCCGGTTGTTTGTTAACAGACGATTTTTAGATTTACATTTTTTTAATAAAACTAACCCCTAACCCTAACTCTAACCCCTAACCCTAACCCCTAATAAACAACCGGATATTAATGGTGTAAATGAAAAACATGTCCTTCTGAATCGAGATCAAAAAGGGGTGCCTTAAGGTCATATGGTTCAATATTCCTTGTATACATTTTGGCGTTGAATTGTGTGATACATGTTTAAAATTTCAAATGACCAGAAAATGATAGAAGGGAGATAACTCTAAATGAAATTCTAATAATTATTATTCTTGAAACTTCATAACCAGCAGTAGTTGAAATATCAACCCACTTAACTGAGGGAAATTCCCCAAAAGCTGGCATCCATTGACGGAGTCTACTAGATGTGGTTTACATACTCCAGCCCAGGCCTCGACACTAACTTTTTTCATGATCATCCCGAACAAAAATTATCAACCGTCCCGAATGGGGTTTGGACCGTCTCGAAATCAAAATATTTTTGTTTAATTCATTAGCATCATCTATGCTTGTCAGTCATCAGTAGCATAATAACATGTTAGGGACTGGCTGAAAAAATCGGATACTACGAGATTTAAAAGCGAATTAAAAATAATTAAATCTATTATTTAAGGTCAAACTTTGTCTAAATCGATAAGTAGTAGCATAATAACCATCATTAAAAAAAGAAAAATATAATTACATATGCAGTTTATTTTTAAAAGATTTAAAACTATTTGTTTTGGTCGATTTCGACGCGATCCGCCATTTTGGCAGTTTTTCAATGGTTTTAGGCGCTTGTTTACAATTTTAACGTAACATTTGGGATGGAAATTTTTTTTTAACAAAATTCAGGTAATTATCCGATTTTAATGAAATTTTCAGCAATGATTTAACAATTAATGAATTTTATAATGCATCAGTTATTTTATTTGAAAACTTTAATTTAGTATTTTTTCTATAAAAAATTAATATATAAAGTTCATTTAAAATATGACAATCCTGATGTTAAGTTTAAAATGTTATATTTTTAGATTCTAAAAATAAATATCTACTTAATGCAAAACTTATTTTAGATGCCAAAAGTAATAAGTTTTGAAGAAAAACTCGATTGAAAATGTGCCCCCTCCCCCTTTTAAGCAGAAAAAACATTGATGTATAATTTTTTCTTTTATAAAATAATAGCCAATTAAATAATTATCGAAATGAGTAAAAAAGAAATCTCCAAAAAATTAATTATTTATTTTTTTTTACATTTTATTTTTCGATTTTCGGTACTTATTTTCTCATAGAAGCGCAACCGTAAAATTTTTTTTTGTTTCTATTCATAACTTTGGTCGTTTATCTCTTTATTTATACTGTAATTAGTATAACATATGACCAACTCGAAACAATTTTACGCCCCCAGCATAAGGGGGGTCAAAATTAAGTGACCTGAAAAAAATGAGAAAGTTTTGAAATAAAATAAATAATACATTATAAAGATCATTTATTGATAAATAAACACTGAAAATTTCATTAAAATCCGATAATTTCCTGATTTTTGGTAAATTATTTTCTGTAGGGGGGGCTAAAGTCATTTTGTCAAAAAAGCATTTTAGGCTCCGTTTGCCAGTCCCTATAACATGTAATAAAACATTAAGAAAAGCTGAAGCAGTGATAATTCTGGATATTTGGCTACTTATTTAAATTGAAATTAAATTACTTTGTTCAATTTTAGCATTTGGAATGGAATTTATTATGCAAAACAACTAAAAACACAACAAAATAGAAATAGAATGAAAAATATCATTGTTTTTAATTAATAAGCCTTTTAACTATATTTGATCAATTTCTGTTTTTCCACCTCTACAGATACAAGATAAATATTGGAATGTAGTACTACCTTTTAGGAAAATTTTTTACCGTCCCCGGCAAACTGTCCCGGATGACGTTTTGATCGTCCCGGATGTAATTTTTATCGTCCCCGGGACGACGGGACGGCATTAATGTCGAGCCCTGCTCCACCCCCAATAAAAGATTTTCCCCAGGGGGTCAAAAAGGGGAGTTTTCAAATTTCAAAAGAGGATACACTAAGCTTTCAAAAAATACCAAATTTAACTTAGTAACATTTTTTGGTTATTTCCTATAACTCCAACATAAACAAAGGGGAACCACCCTTGACTGATGAATTATTCATTTTTATCTACTAGGAAAAAAGAAGACGGTTAGGGTTAGGGCTTAGGGTTAGGGTCTAGGATTAGTGTTCAGGTTTAGGGTTAGTTTAATGGTAAAATAATGGGTAGATTAATTAACAGATAAAATTCATTCAGAGTGGTCCCCCTTTTTTATGTTGGAGTTAGAAGAAATAACCCAGTTTTTTTCCCGGCCCACCTTCTTATCTACCAGACTAAGAGGGGAGCCAGGTAGCAGTCGCCCTCCCCACAGCACATTCTTTAAAGGTAGCAAATTATTAGCATTTTTATGAGATTAAAAAATGTACTTTTCTTTTTTGCTTTGTCACATTTTAGTATTGCTCAAGGATTGATACAGGTTTCTTTAAAAATTATAATATAATGATTAAAGGTGATATATACTTGAAGATACAAACTCCGACAAGGGTTGATATACAAAACATTTAATAGGTATACAGCACATGGATAAACAGGGTACATAATACAAGGTGTACATAAACATACATACAAAAGTAGAAGGGAAAAACATAGAAGTACAGACATGAGACTAAGAATAGTCCATGCTGTATAAATCACTTACAGTGATGTAAGGGGGGCCAAAAGCCCCAACAAGAGGGGGGTAGACCAGAGTCTAACCCATGTGTCTCGTAGGTCGAGGAACAGGAAAAGAGAGGAAGAGACGTTCAAACCAGCCGCTTAAATATAAAACGGCCCCTAGCGGGAACCAGCGAACTAAACGGGCAGACAACTCTCCAGGCAAAATACGAAAGTAACGCCACAATAAGATAAGCAAAAACAAAACAAAAAAAAAGAGAAAAAAAGAAAGAGCACAATATCATTAATAGAATTATTCTCAGAATAGTCTCAGAATTATTTTGTGAAACTTTCAATTTTGGAAAAATGAACTTATGTAAACAAAACTTTGGCTTTGTTAAAAAAATGTAAATAGGTATTCTATTTCTTGTATGTAATATAACAGAGCAGGTATTTAAAAAGGTATTTTAAGTTCAACGTGATGTTATTTATTTAAATGTATATACACACAATATTAAAATGAAAATGTTGAATAATCTTGTAGTAAACTTTAAAAAAAAAATGCCGATATCTGTACCTCTTATTCTCTAAATAGTTGGTTACAGCATAGAGATACATACAATATGAGTTCAGAATTAGAAAGAAGATATGATTTTACATAAGAATGCCAAGTTTTATCAATATTGCTCAAAAAATAAAGAAATGGTGAAGAAATTATTATCATGATACAACTCGAACGGATATTATTAGGTGTTACTTATCATAACAATTATGGGGCTTAATGAATTATGGGGAATAAGTGGCTTTGGGTGTTCTAAGGTTAAATGTAGGTATCTGAATATTCTTGGTGCGTGTTCCTCGGGTTTGCTTTTAACCCCATCTCATTTTTGGTGGTCGCGCTGAAAAGAAGGCATTCAAAGAACGAGAAAGGAAAAAGACAAAGGCAAAAGGTGGCTTTATGACTTAGGCTTTATTGAACGGGGCATAGTCAGTCGTGTTCAAGGGGACATCCCCCTGGCCAGGAAACGACTACACCTAATTGCGGCCTAAATTCAAATGGCCGAATTATTCTTTTGGGGGTAGGGAGTCAGAGCTTTTTGTGGGGCATTCGCAGAAAGGTTCTTCCGATGAATGGCCGCATAGGAGTTTGTTATTTTCTATCTTATTTTTATTTTCGTTTTTTTTTAAATCTCCACACGATATTCTTAGTAGATACGTTCATTTTTTTTTCAAGGAAGGTAATAAATTTTACACGTGGAGGCCTTCGTAAATATTTGTCCAATTTCAAGCTATTTTTTCAGACGAAAATCATTACTTATGTCGGAATGACTTTACAAATAATATTTAAAATGACGATAAAATAAAAATACACAGTTTAGGCAGAAAATACGGAGAAATGACAAAGACAAGGCATGTATTTAATAAATAACAAATAAATTTATTCTGAGAACAAATTTGTGAAAATCAAAAGAAATGTGTATTGTTCACAATGTAAAATTTGTATGTAAAAAGCAAAAGTTTGAGTTGGGTTTGTTTGATAGAAAAGTGGACAAATAGAAAATAAAGTTTTTGGTGAATACGACCTGAGAAATGGATTTGACGTTAATCGCAGGGACACGATGAATACGACCTCACAATGTAAAATTTGTAGTAAAAAGCAAAAGTTTGAGTTGGGTTTGTTTGATAGAAAAGTGGACAAATAGAAAATAAAGTTTTTGGTGAATACGACCTGAGAAATGGATTTGTGATGTTAATCGCAGGGACACGATGAATACGACCTCACAATGTAAAATTTGTAGGTAAAAAGCAAAAGTTTGAGTGGGTTTGTTTGATAGAAAAGTGGACAAATAGAAAATAAAGTTTTTGGTGAATACGACCTGAGAAATGGATTTGCGACGTTAATCGCAGGGACACGATGAATACGACCTCACAATGTAAAATTTGTAAAAAAGCAAAAGTTTGAGTTGGGTTTGTTTGATAGAAAAGTGGACAAATAGAAAATAAAGTTTTTGGTGAATACGACCTGAGAAATGGATTTGCGACGTTAATCGCAGGGACACGATGAATACGACCTCACAATGTAAAATTTGTAGGTAAAAAGCAAAGTTTGAATGGGTTTGTTTGATAGAAAAGTGGACAAATAGAAAATAAAGTTTTTGGTGAATACGACCTGAGAAATGGATTTGCGACGTTAATCGCAGGGACACGATGAATACGACCTCACAATGTAAAATTTGTAGGTAAAAAGCAAAAGTTTGAGTTGGGTTTGTTTGATAGAAAAGTGGACAAATAGAAAATAAAGTTTTTGGTGAATACGACCTGAGAAATGGATTTGTGATGTTAATCGCAGGGACACGATGAATACGACCTCACAATGTAAAATTTGTAGGTAAAAAGCAAAGTTTGAGTTGGGTTTGTTTGATAGAAAAGTGGACAAATAGAAAATAAAGTTTTTGGTGAATACGACCTGAGAAATGGATTTGCGACGTTAATCGCAGGGACACGATGAATACGACCTCACAATGTAAAATTTGTAGGTAAAAAGCAAAGTTTGAATGGAGTTTGTTTGATAGAAAAGTGGACAAATAGAAAATAAAGTTTTTGGTGAATACGACCTGAGAAATGGATTTGTGATGTTAATCGCAGGGACACGATGAATACGACCTCACAATGTAAAATTTGTAGGTAAAAAGCAAAAGTTTGAGTTGGGTTTGTTTGATAGAAAAGTGGACAAATAGAAAATAAAGTTTTTGGTGAATACGACCTGAGAAATGGATTTGCGACGTTAATCGCAGGGACACGATGAATACGACCTCACAATGTAAAATTTGTAGGTAAAAAGCAAAAGTTTGAGTTGGGTTTGTTTGATAGAAAAGTGGACAAATAGAAAATAAAGTTTTTGGTGAATACGACCTGAGAAATGGATTTGCGACGTTAATCGCAGGGACACGATGAATACGACCTCACAATGTAAAATTTGTAGGTAAAAAGCAAAGTTTGAGTTGGGTTTGTTTGATAGAAAAGTGGACAAATAGAAAATAAAGTTTTTGGTGAATACGACCTGAGAAATGGATTTGACGTTAATCGCAGGGACACGATGAATACGACCTCACAATGTAAAATTTGTAGGTAAAAAGCAAAGTTTGAGTGGGTTTGTTTGATAGAAAAGTGGACAAATAGAAAATAAAGTTTTTGGTGAATACGACCTGAGAAATGGATTTGCGACGTTAATCGCAGGGACACGATGAATACGACCTCACAATGTAAAATTTGTAGGTAAAAAGCAAAAGTTTGAGTTGGGTTTGTTTGATAGAAAAGTGGACAAATAGAAAATAAAGTTTTTGGTGAATACGACCTGAGAAATGGATTTGCGACGTTAATCGCAGGGACACGATGAATACGACCTCACAATGTAAAATTTGTAGGTAAAAAGCAAAAGTTTGAGTTGGGTTTGTTTGATAGAAAAGTGGACAAATAGAAAATAAAGTTTTTGGTGAATACGACCTGAGAAATGGATTTGCGACGTTAATCGCAGGGACACGATGAATACGACCTCACAATGTAAAATTTGTAGGTAAAAAGCAAAGTTTGAATGGGTTTGTTTGATAGAAAAGTGGACAAATAGAAAATAAAGTTTTTGGTGAATACGACCTGAGAAATGGATTTGCGATGTTAATCGCAGGGACACGATGAATACGACCTCACAATGTAAAATTTGTAGGTAAAAAGCAAAGTTTGAGTTGGGTTTGTTTGATAGAAAAGTGGACAAATAGAAAATAAAGTTTTTGGTGAATACGACCTGAGAAATGGATTTGCGACGTTAATCGCAGGGACACGATGAATACGACCTCACAATGTAAAATTTGTAGGTAAAAAGCAAAAGTTTGAGTTGGGTTTGTTTGATAGAAAAGTGGACAAATAGAAAATAAAGTTTTTGGTGAATACGACCTGAGAAATGGATTTGCGACGTTAATCGCAGGGACACGATGAATACGACCTCACAATGTAAAATTTGTAGGTAAAAAGCAAAAGTTTGAGTTGGGTTTGTTTGATAGAAAAGTGGACAAATAGAAAATAAAGTTTTTGGTGAATACGACCTGAGAAATGGATTTGCGACGTTAATCGCAGGGACACGATGAATACGACCTCACAATGTAAAATTTGTAGGTAAAAAGCAAAGTTTGAGTTGGGTTTGTTTGATAGAAAAGTGGACAAATAGAAAATAAAGTTTTTGGTGAATACGACCTGAGAAATGGATTTGCGACGTTAATCGCAGGGACACGATGAATACGACCTCACAATGTAAAATTTGTAGGTAAAAAGCAAAGTTTGAATGGTTTGTTTGATAGAAAAGTGGACAAATAGAAAATAAAGTTTTTGGTGAATACGACCTGAGAAATGGATTTGTGATGTTAATCGCAGGGACACGATGAATACGACCTCACAATGTAAAATTTGTAGGTAAAAAGCAAAAGTTTGAGTTGGGTTTGTTTGATAGAAAAGTGGACAAATAGAAAATAAAGTTTTTGGTGAATACGACCTGAGAAATGGATTTGCGACGTTAATCGCAGGGACACGATGAATACGACCTCACAATGTAAAATTTGTAGGTAAAAAGCAAAAGTTTGAGTTGGGTTTGTTTGATAGAAAAGTGGACAAATAGAAAATAAAGTTTTTGGTGAATACGACCTGAGAAATGGATTTGCGACGTTAATCGCAGGGACACGATGAATACGACCTCACAATGTAAAATTTGTAGGTAAAAAGCAAAAGTTTGAGTTGGGTTTGTTTGATAGAAAAGTGGACAAATAGAAAATAAAGTTTTTGGTGAATACGACCTGAGAAATGGATTTGCGACGTTAATCGCAGGGACACGATGAATACGACCTCACAATGTAAAATTTGTAGGTAAAAAGCAAAGTTTGAATGGGTTTGTTTGATAGAAAAGTGGACAAATAGAAAATAAAGTTTTTGGTGAATACGACCTGAGAAATGGATTTGCGACGTTAATCGCAGGGACACGATGAATACGACCTCACAATGTAAAATTTGTAGGTAAAAAGCAAAAGTTTGAGTTGGGTTTGTTTGATAGAAAAGTGGACAAATAGAAAATAAAGTTTTTGGTGAATACGACCTGAGAAATGGATTTGCGACGTTAATCGCAGGGACACGATGAATACGACCTCACAATGTAAAATTTGTAGGTAAAAAGCAAAAGTTTGAGTTGGGTTTGTTTGATAGAAAAGTGGACAAATAGAAAATAAAGTTTTTGGTGAATACGACCTGAGAAATGGATTTGCGACGTTAATCGCAGGGACACGATGAATACGACCTCACAATGTAAAATTTGTAGGTAAAAAGCAAAAGTTTGAGTTGGGTTTGTTTGATAGAAAAGTGGACAAATAGAAAATAAAGTTTTTGGTGAATACGACCTGAGAAATGGATTTGTGATGTTAATCGCAGGGACACGATGAATACGACCTCACAATGTAAAATTTGTAGGTAAAAAGCAAAAGTTTGAGTTGGGTTTGTTTGATAGAAAAGTGGACAAATAGAAAATAAAGTTTTTGGTGAATACGACCTGAGAAATGGATTTGCGACGTTAATCGCAGGGACACGATGAATACGACCTCACAATGTAAAATTTGTAGGTAAAAAGCAAAAGTTTGAGTTGGGTTTGTTTGATAGAAAAGTGGACAAATAGAAAATAAAGTTTTTGGTGAATACGACCTGAGAAATGGATTTGCGACGTTAATCGCAGGGACACGATGAATACGACCTCACAATGTAAAATTTGTAGGTAAAAAGCAAAAGTTTGAGTTGGGTTTGTTTGATAGAAAAGTGGACAAATAGAAAATAAAGTTTTTGGTGAATACGACCTGAGAAATGGATTTGCGACGTTAATCGCAGGGACACGATGAATACGACCTCACAATGTAAAATTTGTAGGTAAAAAGCAAAGTTTGAATGGGTTTGTTTGATAGAAAAGTGGACAAATAGAAAATAAAGTTTTTGGTGAATACGACCTGAGAAATGGATTTGCGACGTTAATCGCAGGGACACGATGAATACGACCTCACAATGTAAAATTTGTAGGTAAAAAGCAAAAGTTTGAGTGGGTTTGTTTGATAGAAAAGTGGACAAATAGAAAATAAAGTTTTTGGTGAATACGACCTGAGAAATGGATTTGCGACGTTAATCGCAGGGACACGATGAATACGACCTCACAATGTAAAATTTGTAGGTAAAAAGCAAAAGTTTGAGTTGGGTTTGTTTGATAGAAAAGTGGACAAATAGAAAATAAAGTTTTTGGTGAATACGACCTGAGAAATGGATTTGCGTTAATCGCAGGGACACGATGAATACGACCTCACAATGTAAAATTTGTAGGTAAAAAGCAAAGTTTGAATGGGTTTGTTTGATAGAAAAGTGGACAAATAGAAAATAAAGTTTTTGGTGAATACGACCTGAGAAATGGATTTGTGACGTTAATCGCAGGGACACGATGAATACGACCTCACAATGTAAAATTTGTAGGTAAAAAGCAAAAGTTTGAGTTGGGTTTGTTTGATAGAAAAGTGGACAAATAGAAAATAAAGTTTTTGGTGAATACGACCTGAGAAATGGATTTGCGACGTTAATCGCAGGGACACGATGAATACGACCTCACAATGTAAAATTTGTAGGTAAAAAGCAAAAGTTTGAGTTGGTTTGTTTGATAGAAAAGTGGACAAATAGAAAATAAAGTTTTTGGTGAATACGACCTGAGAAATGGATTTGCGACGTTAATCGCAGGGACACGATGAATACGACCTCACAATGTAAAATTTGTAGGTAAAAAGCAAAGTTTGAATGGAGTTTGTTTGATAGAAAAGTGGACAAATAGAAAATAAAGTTTTTGGTGAATACGACCTGAGAAATGGATTTGCGACGTTAATCGCAGGGACACGATGAATACGACCTCACAATGTAAAATTTGTAGGTAAAAAGCAAAAGTTTGAGTTGGGTTTGTTTGATAGAAAAGTGGACAAATAGAAAATAAAGTTTTTGGTGAATACGACCTGAGAAATGGATTTGCGACGTTAATCGCAGGGACACGATGAATACGACCTCACAATGTAAAATTTGTAGGTAAAAAGCAAAAGTTTGAGTTGGGTTTGTTTGATAGAAAAGTGGACAAATAGAAAATAAAGTTTTTGGTGAATACGACCTGAGAAATGGATTTGCGACGTTAATCGCAGGGACACGATGAATACGACCTCACAATGTAAAATTTGTAGGTAAAAAGCAAAGTTTGAGTTGGGTTTGTTTGATAGAAAAGTGGACAAATAGAAAATAAAGTTTTTGGTGAATACGACCTGAGAAATGGATTTGCGACGTTAATCGCAGGGACACGATGAATACGACCTCACAATGTAAAATTTGTAGGTAAAAAGCAAAGTTTGAGTTGGGTTTGTTTGATAGAAAAGTGGACAAATAGAAAATAAAGTTTTTGGTGAATACGACCTGAGAAATGGATTTGCGACGTTAATCGCAGGGACACGATGAATACGACCTCACAATGTAAAATTTGTAGGTAAAAAGCAAAAGTTTGAGTTGGGTTTGTTTGATAGAAAAGTGGACAAATAGAAAATAAAGTTTTTGGTGAATACGACCTGAGAAATGGATTTGCGACGTTAATCGCAGGGACACGATGAATACGACCTCACAATGTAAAATTTGTAGGTAAAAAGCAAAGTTTGAGTGGGTTTGTTTGATAGAAAAGTGGACAAATAGAAAATAAAGTTTTTGGTGAATACGACCTGAGAAATGGATTTGCGACGTTAATCGCAGGGACACGATGAATACGACCTCACAATGTAAAATTTGTAGGTAAAAAGCAAAAGTTTGAGTGGGTTTGTTTGATAGAAAAGTGGACAAATAGAAAATAAAGTTTTTGGTGAATACGACCTGAGAAATGGATTTGCGATGTTAATCGCAGGGACACGATGAATACGACCTCACAATGTAAAATTTGTAGGTAAAAAGCAAAAGTTTGAGTTGGGTTTGTTTGATAGAAAAGTGGACAAATAGAAAATAAAGTTTTTGGTGAATACGACCTGAGAAATGGATTTGCGACGTTAATCGCAGGGACACGATGAATACGACCTCACAATGTAAAATTTGTAGGTAAAAAGCAAAAGTTTGAGTTGGGTTTGTTTGATAGAAAAGTGGACAAATAGAAAATAAAGTTTTTGGTGAATACGACCTGAGAAATGGATTTGCGACGTTAATCGCAGGGACACGATGAATACGACCTCACAATGTAAAATTTGTAGGTAAAAAGCAAAGTTTGAGTTGGGTTTGTTTGATAGAAAAGTGGACAAATAGAAAATAAAGTTTTTGGTGAATACGACCTGAGAAATGGATTTGCGACGTTAATCGCAGGGACACGATGAATACGACCTCACAATGTAAAATTTGTAGGTAAAAAGCAAAAGTTTGAGTTGGGTTTGTTTGATAGAAAAGTGGACAAATAGAAAATAAAGTTTTTGGTGAATACGACCTGAGAAATGGATTTGCGACGTTAATCGCAGGGACACGATGAATACGACCTCACAATGTAAAATTTGTAGGTAAAAAGCAAAAGTTTGAATGGGTTTGTTTGATAGAAAAGTGGACAAATAGAAAATAAAGTTTTTGGTGAATACGACCTGAGAAATGGATTTGTGATGTTAATCGCAGGGACACGATGAATACGACCTCACAATGTAAAATTTGTAGGTAAAAAGCAAAGTTTGAATGGGTTTGTTTGATAGAAAAGTGGACAAATAGAAAATAAAGTTTTTGGTGAATACGACCTGAGAAATGGATTTGCGACGTTAATCGCAGGGACACGATGAATACGACCTCACAATGTAAAATTTGTAGGTAAAAAGCAAAAGTTTGAGTTGGGTTTGTTTGATAGAAAAGTGGACAAATAGAAAATAAAGTTTTTGGTGAATACGACCTGAGAAATGGATTTGCGACGTTAATCGCAGGGACACGATGAATACGACCTCACAATGTAAAATTTGTAGGTAAAAAGCAAAGTTTGAGTGGGTTTGTTTGATAGAAAAGTGGACAAATAGAAAATAAAGTTTTTGGTGAATACGACCTGAGAAATGGATTTGCGACGTTAATCGCAGGGACACGATGAATACGACCTCACAATGTAAAATTTGTAGGTAAAAAGCAAAAGTTTGAGTTGGGTTTGTTTGATAGAAAAGTGGACAAATAGAAAATAAAGTTTTTGGTGAATACGACCTGAGAAATGGATTTGCGACGTTAATCGCAGGGACACGATGAATACGACCTCACAATGTAAAATTTGTAGGTAAAAAGCAAAAGTTTGAGTTGGGTTTGTTTGATAGAAAAGTGGACAAATAGAAAATAAAGTTTTTGGTGAATACGACCTGAGAAATGGATTTGCGACGTTAATCGCAGGGACACGATGAATACGACCTCACAATGTAAAATTTGTAGGTAAAAAGCAAAAGTTTGAGTTGGGTTTGTTTGATAGAAAAGTGGACAAATAGAAAATAAAGTTTTTGGTGAATACGACCTGAGAAATGGATTTGCGACGTTAATCGCAGGGACACGATGAATACGACCTCACAATGTAAAATTTGTAGGTAAAAAGCAAAAGTTTGAATGGGTTTGTTTGATAGAAAAGTGGACAAATAGAAAATAAAGTTTTTGGTGAATACGACCTGAGAAATGGATTTGTGACGTTAATCGCAGGGACACGATGAATACGACCTCACAATGTAAAATTTGTAGGTAAAAAGCAAAAGTTTGAGTTGGGTTTGTTTGATAGAAAAGTGGACAAATAGAAAATAAAGTTTTTGGTGAATACGACCTGAGAAATGGATTTGCGACGTTAATCGCAGGGACACGATGAATACGACCTCACAATGTAAAATTTGTAGGTAAAAAGCAAAGTTTGAGTGGTTTTTTTGATAGAAAAGTGGACAAATAGAAAATAAAGTTTTTGGTGAATACGACCTGAGAAATGGATTTGCGACGTTAATCGCAGGGACACGATGAATACGACCTCACAATGTAAAATTTGTAGGTAAAAAGCAAAAGTTTGAGTTGGGTTTGTTTGATAGAAAAGTGGACAAATAGAAAATAAAGTTTTTGGTGAATACGACCTGAGAAATGGATTTGCGACGTTAATCGCAGGGACACGATGAATACGACCTCACAATGTAAAATTTGTAGGTAAAAAGCAAAAGTTTGAGTTGGGTTTGTTTGATAGAAAAGTGGACAAATAGAAAATAAAGTTTTTGGTGAATACGACCTGAGAAATGGATTTGCGACGTTAATCGCAGGGACACGATGAATACGACCTCACAATGTAAAATTTGTAGGTAAAAAGCAAAGTTTGAGTTGGGTTTGTTTGATAGAAAAGTGGACAAATAGAAAATAAAGTTTTTGGTGAATACGACCTGAGAAATGGATTTGCGACGTTAATCGCAGGGACACGATGAATACGACCTCACAATGTAAAATTTGTAGGTAAAAAGCAAAGTTTGAGTTGGTTTGTTTGATAGAAAAGTGGACAAATAGAAAATAAAGTTTTTGGTGAATACGACCTGAGAAATGGATTTGCGACGTTAATCGCAGGGACACGATGAATACGACCTCACAATGTAAAATTTGTAGGTAAAAAGCAAAAGTTTGAGTTGGGTTTGTTTGATAGAAAAGTGGACAAATAGAAAATAAAGTTTTTGGTGAATACGACCTGAGAAATGGATTTGCGACGTTAATCGCAGGGACACGATGAATACGACCTCACAATGTAAAATTTGTAGGTAAAAAGCAAAGTTTGAATTGGGTTTGTTTGATAGAAAAGTGGACAAATAGAAAATAAAGTTTTTTGGTGAATACGACCTGAGAAATGGATTTGTGATGTTAATCGCAGGGACACGATGAATACGACCCTTTCAACAATCTTCCTTCTTCTTATGCAAACGCAGCCTGACCGACCTCGCACTACTTGTCCATCCGTCGCGAACCTATTTCGCTAGACCTTACTTCCCACTGTCACGTGTCCGTGCGGCACTTGGGGCTCGCGCTCGATACGCGCGCGTTAGTGTAATTGCTCTAATACTAACGACTCTCCGCAGAGGCCCCAGATGCATACAACAGCTCGTAATAGCATCTGCGATCTCGTCCGCGGAGAGATTTTAATCGCAGGGACACGATGAATACGACCTCACAATGTAAAATTTGTAGTAAAAAGCAAAAGTTTGAAGTTGGGTTTGTTTGATAGAAAAGTGGACAAATAGAAAATAAAGTTTTTGGTGAATACGACCTGAGAATGGATTTGCGACGTTAATCGCAGGGACACGATGAATACGACCTCACAATGTAAAATTTGTAGGTAAAAAGCAAAGTTTGAGTTGGGTTTGTTTGATAGAAAAGTGGACAAATAGAAAATAAAGTTTTTGGTGATACGACCTGAGAAATGGATTTGCGACGTTAATCGCAGGGAACCGATGAATACGACCACAATGTAAAATTTGTATGTAAAAAGCAAAAGTTTGAGTTGGTTGTTGTGATAGAAAAGTGGACAAATAGAAAATAAAGTTTTTGGTGAATACGACCTGAGAAATGGATTTGCGACGTTAATCGCAGGGACACGATGAATACGACCTCACAATGTAAAATTTGTAGGTAAAAAGCAAAAGTTTGAGTTGGGTTTGTTTGATAGAAAAGTGGACAAATAGAAATAAAGTTTTTTGGTGAATACGACCTGAGAAATGGATTTGTGATGTTAATCGCAGGGACACGATGAATACGACCTCACAATGTAAAATTTGTAGGTAAAAGCAAAAGTTTGAGTGGTTTGTTTGATAGAAAAGTGGACAAATAGAAAATAAAGTTTTTGGTGAATACGACCTGAGAAATGGATTTGGAGTTAATCGCAGGGACACGATGAATACGACCTCACAATGTAAAATTTGTAGGTAAAAAGCAAAAGTTTGAGTTGGGTTTGTTGATAGAAAAGTGGACAAATAGAAAATAAGTTTTTGGTGAATACGACCTGAGAAATGGATTTGCGACGTTAATCGCAGGGACACGATGAATACGACCTCACAATGTAAAATTTGTAGGTAAAAAGCAAAGTTTGAATGGGTTTGTTTGATAGAAAAGTGGCAAATAGAAATAAAGTTTTTGGTGAATACGACCTGAGAAATGGATTTGTGATGTTAATCGCAGGGACACGATGAATACGACCTCACAATGTAAAATTTGTAGGTAAAAAGCAAAGTTTGATTGGTTTGTTTGATAGAAAAGTGGACAAATAGAAAATAAAGTTTTTGGTGAATACGACCTGAGAAATGGATTTGCGACGTTAATCGCAGGGACACGATGAATACGACCTCACAATGTAAAATTGTTAGGTAAAAAGCAAAAGTTTGAGTTGGGTTTGTTTGATAGAAAAGTGGACAAATAGAAAATAGATTTTTGGTGAATACGACCTGAGAAATGGATTTGTGATTAATCGCAGGGACACGATGAATACGACCTCACAATGTAAAATTTGTAGGTAAAAAGCAAAATTTGAGTTGGGTTTGTTTGATAGAAAAGTGGACAAATAGAAAATAAAGTTTTTGGTGAATACGACCTGAGAAATGGATTTGCGACGTTAATCGCAGGGACACGATGAATACGACTCACAATGTAAAATTTGTAGGTAAAAAGCAAAAGTTTGAAGTGGGTTTGTTTGATAAGAAAGTGGACAAATAGAAAATAAAGTTTTTGGTGAATACGACCTGAGAAATGGATTTGGAGTTAATCGCAGGGACACGATGAATACGACCTCACAATGTAAAATTTGTAGGTAAAAAGCAAAGTTTGAGTTGGTTTGTTTGATAGAAAAGTGGACAAATAGAAAATAAAGTTTTTGGTGAATACGACCTGAGAAATGGATTTGGAGTTAATCGCAGGGACACGATGAATACGACCTCACAATGTAAATTTGTAGGTAAAAAGCAAAAGTTTGAGTTGGGTTGTTGTTTGATAGAAAAGTGGACAAATAGAAAATAAAGTTTTTGGTGAATACGACCTGAGAAATGGATTTGCGAGTTAATCGCAGGGACACGATGAATACGACCTCACAATGTAAAATTTGTAGGTAAAAAGCAAAAGTTTGAGTTGGTTTGTTTGATAGAAAAGTGGACAAATAGAAAATAAAGTTTTTGGTGAATACGCCAGAAATGGATTTGGAGTTAATCGCAGGGACACGATGAATACGACCTCACAATTAAAATTTGTAGGTAAAAAGCAAAAGTTTGAGTTGGTTTGTTTGATAGAAAAGTGGACAAATAGAAAATAAAGTTTTTGTGAATACGACCTGAGAAATGGATTTGTGATGTTAATCGCAGGGACACGATGAATACGACCTACAATGTAAAATTTGTAGTAAAAAGCAAAGTTTGAGTTGGGTTTGTTTGATAGAAAAGTGGACAAATAGAAAATAAAGTTTTTGGTGAATACGACCTGAAAATGGATTTGGAGTTAATCGCAGGGACACGATGAATACGACCTCACAATGTAAAATTTGTAGGTAAAAAGCAAAATTTGAGTTGGGTTGTTTGATAGAAAAGTGGACAAATAGAAAATAAAGTTTTTGGTGAATAGACCTGAGAAATGGATTTGGAGTTAATCGCAGGGACACGATGAATACGACCTCACAATGTAAAATTTGTAGTAAAAAGCAAAAGTTTGAGTGGGTTTGTTTGATAGAAAAGTGGACAAATAGAAAATAAAGTTTTTGGTGAATACGACTGAGAAATGGATTTGCGAGTTAATCGCAGGGACACGATGAATACGACCTCACAATGTAAAATTTGTAGTAAAAAGCAAAAGTTTGAGTTGGGTTTGTTGATAGAAAGTGGACAAATAGAAAATAAAGTTTTGGTGAATACGACCTGAGAAATGGATTTGCGACTTTAATCGCAGGGACACGATGAATACGACCTCACAATGTAAAATTTGTAGGTAAAAAGCAAGTTTGATGGTTTGTTTGATAGAAAAGTGGACAAATAGAAAATAAAGTTTTTGGTGAATACGACCTGAGAAATGGATTTGGATGTTAATCGCAGGGACACGATGAATACGACCTCACAATGTAAATTTGTAGGTAAAAAGCAAAAGTTTGATGGGTTTGTTTGATAGAAAAGTGGACAAATAGAAAATAAAGTTTTTGGTGAATACGACTGAGAAATGGATTTGCGAGTTAATCGCAGGGACACGATGAATACGACCTCACAATGTAAAATTTGTAGGTAAAAAGCAAAAGTTTGATGGGTTTGTTTGATAGAAAAGTGGACAAATAGAAAATAAAGTTTTTGTGAATACGACCTGAGAAATGGATTTGCGAGTTAATCGCAGGGACACGATGAATACGACCTCACAATGTAAAATTTGTAGTAAAAAGCAAAAGTTTGAGTTGGTTTGTTTGATAGAAAAGTGGACAAATAGAAATAAAGTTTTTGGTGAATACGACCTGAGAATGGATTTGCGACGTTAATCGCAGGGACACGATGAATACGACCTCACAATGTAAAATTTGTAGGTAAAAAGCAAAAGTTTGAGTTGGGTTTGTTTGATAGAAAAGTGGACAAAAGAAAATAAAGTTTTTGGTGAATACGACCTGAGAAATGGATTTGCGACTTAATCGCAGGGACACGATGAATACGACCTCACAATGTAAAATTTGTAGGTAAAAAGCAAAGTTTAATGGAGTTTGTTTGATAGAAAAGTGGACAAATAGAAAATAAAGTTTTTGGTGAATACGACCTGAGAAATGGATTTGTGATGTTAATCGCGGGACACGATGAATACGACCTCACAATGTAAAATTGTTAGGTAAAAAGCAAAGTTTGATGGGTTTGTTTGATAGAAAAGTGGACAAATAGAAATAAAGTTTTTGGTGAATACGACCTGAGAAATGGATTTGGAGTTAATCGCAGGGACACGATGAATACGACCTCACATGTAAAATTTGTAGAAAAAGCAAAGTTTGATGGTTTGTTTGATAGAAAAGTGGACAAATAGAAAATAAAGTTTTTGGTGAATACGACCTGAGAAATGGATTTGGATGTTAATCGCAGGGACACGATGAATACGACCTCACAATGTAAAATTTGTAGGTAAAAAGCAAAGTTTGAGTTGGGTTGTTTTGATAGAAAAGTGGACAAATAGAAAATAAAGTTTTTGGTGAATACGACCTGAGAAATGGATTTGTGAGTTAATCGCAGGGACACGATGAATACGACCTCACAATGTAAAATTTGTAGGTAAAAAGCAAAAGTTTGAGTTGGTTGTTTGATAGAAAAGTGGACAAATAGAAAATAAAGTTTTTGGTGAATACGACCTGAGAAATGGATTTGGAGTTAATCGCAGGGACACGATGAAACGACCTCACAATGTAAATTTTTGTAGGTAAAAAGCAAAGTTTGAGTTGGGTTTGTTTGATAGAAAAGTGGACAAATAGAAATAAAGTTTTTGGTGAATACGACCTGAGAAATGGATTTGGAGTTAATCGCAGGGACACGATGAATACGACCTCACAATGTAAAATTTGTAGGTAAAAAGCAAAAGTTTGAGTTGGTTTGTTTGATAGAAAAGTGGACAAATAGAAAATAAAGTTTTTGGTGAATACGACCTGAGAAATGGATTTGTGAGTTAATCGCAGGGACACGATGAATACGACCTCACAATGTAAAATTTGTAGGTAAAAAGCAAAAGTTTGAGTTGGGTTTGTTTGATAGAAAAGTGGACAAATAGAAAATAAAGTTTTGGTGAATACGACCTGAGAAATGGATTTGGAGTTAATCGCAGGGACACGATGAATACGACCTCACAATGTAAAATTTGTAGTAAAAAGCAAAAGTTTGAGTTGGGTTTGTTTGATAGAAAAGTGGACAAATAGAAAATAAAGTTTTTGTGAATACGACCTGAGAAATGGATTTGTGATGTAATCGCAGGGACACGATGAATACGACCTCACAATGTAAAATTTGTAGGTAAAAAGCAAAAGTTTGAGTGGGTTTGTTTGATAGAAAAGTGGACAAATAGAAAATAAAGTTTTTGGTGAATACGACCTGAGAAATGGATTTGCGACGTTAATCGCAGGGACACGATGAATACGACCTCACAATGTAAAATTTGTAGTAAAAAGCAAAAGTTTGAGTTGGGTTTGTGATAGAAAAGTGGACAAATAGAAAATAAAGTTTTTGGTGAATACGACCTGAGAAATGGATTTGCGACGTTAATCGCAGGGACACGATGAATACGACCTCACAATGTAAAATTTGTAGGTAAAAAGCAAAAGTTTGAATGGGTTTGTTTGATAGAAAGTGGACAAATAGAAATAAAGTTTTTGGTGAATACGACCTGAGAAATGGATTTGCGACGTTAATCGCAGGGACACGATGAATACGACCTCACAATGTAAAATTTGTAGGTAAAAAGCAAAGTTTGATGGAGTTTGTTTGATAGAAAAGTGGACAAATAGAAAATAAAGTTTTTGGTGAATACGACCTGAGAAATGGATTTGCGACGTTAATCGCAGGGACACGATGAATACGACCTCACAATGTAAAATTTGTAGGTAAAAAGCAAAGTTTGAATGGAGTTTGTTTGATAGAAAAGTGGACAAATAGAAAATAAAGTTTTTGGTGAATACGACCTGAGAAATGGATTTGGCGATGTAATCGCAGGGACACGATGAATACGACCTCACAATGTAAAATTTGTAGGTAAAAAGCAAAAGTTTGATGGGTTTGTTTGATAGAAAAGTGGACAAATAGAAAATAAAGTTTTTGGTGAATACGACCTGAGAAATGGATTTGTGATGTTAATCGCAGGGACACGATGAATACGACCTCACAATGTAAAATTTGTAGGTAAAAAGCAAGTTTGATGGTTTGTTTGATAGAAAAGTGGAAAAATAGAAAATAAAGTTTTTGGTGAATACGACCTGAGAAATGATTTGATGTTAATCGCAGGGACACGATGAATACGACCTCACAATGTAAAATTTGTAGGTAAAAAGCAAAGTTTGATGGGTTTGTTTGATAGAAAAGTGGACAAATAGAAATAAAGTTTTTGGTGAATACGACCTGAGAAATGGATTTGTGATGTTAATCGCAGGGACACGATGAATACGACCTCACAATGTAAAATTTGTAGGTAAAAAGCAAAGTTTGATGGGTTTGTTTGATAGAAAAGTGGAAAATAGAAAATAAAGTTTTTGGTGAATACGACCTGAGAAATGGATTTGATGTTAATCGCAGGGACACGATGAATACGACCTCACAATGTAAAATTTGTAGGTAAAAAGCAAAAGTTTGAGTTGGGTTTGTTTGATAGAAAAGTGGACAAATAGAAAATAAAGTTTTTGGTGAATACGACCTGAGAAATGGATTTGCGACGTTAATCGCAGGGACACGATGAATACGACCTCACAATGTAAAATTTGTAGGTAAAAAGCAAAGTTTGAGTTGGGTTTGTTTGATAGAAAAGTGGACAAATAGAAAATAAAGTTTTTGGTGAATACGACCTGAGAAATGGTTTGTGATGTTAATCGCAGGGACACGATGAATACGACCTCACAATGTAAAATTTGTAGGTAAAAGCAAAAGTTTGAGTTGGGTTTGTTTGATAGAAAAGTGGACAAATAGAAAATAAAGTTTTTGGTGAATACGACCTGAGAAATGGATTTGTGATTTAATCGCAGGGACACGATGAATACGACCTCACAATGTAAAATTTGTAGGTAAAAAGCAAAAGTTTGAGTTGGGTTTGTTTGATAGAAAAGTGGACAAATAGAAAATAAAGTTTTGGTGAATACGACCTGAGAAATGGATTTGCGACGTTAATCGCAGGGACACGATGAATACGACCTCACAATGTAAAATTTGTAGTAAAAGCAAAAGTTTGAGTTGGGTTTGTTTGATAGAAAATGGACAAATAGAAAATAAAGTTTTTGGTGAATACGACCTGAGAAATGGATTTGCGACGTTAATCGCAGGGACACGATGAATACGACCTCACAATGTAAAATTTGTAGGTAAAAAGCAAAAGTTTGAGTTGGTTTGTTTGATAGAAAAGTGGACAAATAGAAAATAAAGTTTTTGGTGAATACGACCTGAGAAATGGTTTGTGACGTTAATCGCAGGGACACGATGAATACGACCTCACAATGTAAAATTTGTAGGTAAAAAGCAAAAGTTTGATGTTGGGTTTGTTTGATAGAAAAGTGGACAAATAGAAAATAAAGTTTTTGGTGAATACGACCTGAGAAATGGATTTGTGATGTTAATCGCAGGACACGATGAATACGACCTCACAATGTAAAATTTGTAGGTAAAAGCAAAAGTTTGAGTGGGTTTGTTTGATAGAAAAGTGGACAAATAGAAAATAAGTTTTTGGTGAATACGACCTGAGAAATGGATTTGCACGTTAATCGCAGGGACACGATGAATACGACTCACAATGTAAAATTTGTAGGTAAAAAGCAAAAGTTTGAGTTGGGTTTGTTTGATAGAAAAGTGGACAAATAGAAATAAAGTTTTGGTGAATACGACCTGAGAAATGGATTTGCGACGTTAATCGCAGGGACACGATGAATACGACCTCACAATGTAAAATTTGTAGGTAAAAAGCAAAAGTTTGAGTTGGGTTTGTTTGATAGAAAAGTGGACAAATAGAAAATAAAGTTTTTGGTGAATACGACCTGAGAATGGATTTTGGATGTTAATCGCAGGGACACGATGAATACGACCTCACAATGTAAAATTTGTAGGTAAAAAGCAAAGTTTGATGGGTTTGTTTGATAGAAAAGTGGACAAATAGAAAATAAAGTTTTTGGTGAATACGACCTGAGAAATGGATTTGTGATGTTAATCGCAGGACACAGATGAATACGACCTCACAATGTAAAATTTGTAGGTAAAAAGCAAAAGTTTGAAGTTGGTTTGTTTGATAGAAAAGTGGACAAATAGAAAATAAAGTTTTTGGTGAATACGACCTGAGAAAGGATTTGCCGTTAATCGCAGGGACACGATGAATACGACCTCACAATGTAAAATTTGTAGGTAAAAAGCAAAGTTTGAGTTGGGTTTGTTTGATAGAAAAGTGGACAAATAGAAAATAAAGTTTTGGTGAATACGACCTGAGAAATGGATTTGGATGTTAATCGCAGGGACACGATGAATACGACCTCACAATGTAAAATTTGTAGGTAAAAGCAAAAGTTTGAGTTGGGTTTGTTTGATAGAAAAGTGGACAAATAGAAAATAAAGTTTTTGGTGAATACGACCTGAGAAATGGATTTGCGACGTTAATCGCAGGGACACGATGAATACGACCTCACAATGTAAAATTTGTAGGTAAAAAGCAAAAGTTTGAGTTGGGTTTGTTTGATAGAAAAGTGACAAATAGAAAATAAAGTTTTTGTGTAATACGACCTGAGAAATGGATTTGCGACGTTAATCGCAGGGACACGATGAATACGACCTCACAATGTAAAATTTTGTAGGTAAGCAAAAAAGTTTGAGTTGGGTTTGTTTGATAGAAAAGTGACAAATAGAAAATAAAGTTTTTGTGAATACGACCTGAGAAAGTTTTGTGATGTTAATCGCAGGGACACGATGAATACGACCTCACAATGTAAAATTTGTAGGTAAAAAGCAAAAGTTTGAGTTGGGTTTGTTTGATAGAAAAGTGGACAAATAGAAATAAAGTTTTTGGTGAATACGACCTGAGAAATGGATTTGTGATGTTAATCGCAGGGACACGATGAATACGACCTCACAATGTAAAATTTGTAGGTAAAAAGCAAAAGTTTGAGTTGGGTTTGTTTGATAGAAAAGTGGACAAATAGAAAATAAGTTTTTGGTGAATACGNGGAATACGACCTGAGAAATGGATTTGGATGTTAATCGCAGGGACACGATGAATACGACCTCACAATGTAAAATTTGTAGGTAAAAAGCAAAAGTTTGAGTTGGGTTTGTTTGATAGAAAAGTGGACAAATAGAAAATAAAGTTTTTGGTGAATACGACCTGAGAAATGGATTTGCGACGTTAATCGCAGGGACACGATGAATACGACCTCACAATGTAAAATTTGTATGTAAAAAGCAAAAGTTTGAGTTGGGTTTGTTTGATAGAAAAGTGGACAAATAGAAAATAAAGTTTTTGGTGAATACGACCTGAGAAATGGATTTGTGATGTTAATCGCAGGGACACGATGAATACGACCTCACAATGTAAAATTTGTAGGTAAAAAGCAAAAGTTTGAGTTGGGTTTGTTTGATAGAAAAGTGGACAAATAGAAAAATAAAGTTTTTGGTGAATACGACCTGAGAATGGATTTGCGACGTTAATCGCAGGGACACGATGAATACGACCTCACAATGTAAAATTTGTAGGTAAAAAGCAAAGTTTGAATGGAGTTTGTTTGATAGAAAAGTGGACAAATAGAAAATAAAGTTTTTGGTGAATACGACCTGAGAAATGGATTTGTGATGTTAATCGCAGGGACACGATGAATACGACCTCACAATGTAAAATTTGTAGGTAAAAAGCAAAGTTTGAGTTGGGTTTGTTTGATAGAAAAGTGGACAAATAGAAAATAAAGTTTTTGGTGAATACGACCTGAGAAATGGATTTGCGACGTTAATCGCAGGGACACGATGAATACGACCTCACAATGTAAAATTTGTATGTAAAAAGCAAAAGTTTGAGTTGGGTTTGTTTGATAGAAAAGTGGACAAATAGAAAATAAAGTTTTTGGTGAATACGACCTGAGAAATGGATTTGTGATGTTAATCGCAGGGACACGATGAATACGACCTCACAATGTAAAATTTGTAGGTAAAAAGCAAAGTTTGAATGGAGTTTGTTTGATAGAAAAGTGGACAAATAGAAAATAAAGTTTTTGGTGAATACGACCTGAGAAATGGATTTGTGATGTTAATCGCAGGGACACGATGAATACGACCTCACAATGTAAAATTTGTAGGTAAAAAGCAAAGTTTGAGTTGGGTTTGTTTGATAGAAAAGTGGACAAATAGAAAATAAAGTTTTTGGTGAATACGACCTGAGAAATGGATTTGTGATGTTAATCGCAGGGACACGATGAATACGACCTCACAATGTAAAATTTGTAGGTAAAAAGCAAAAGTTTGAGTTGGGTTTGTTTGATAGAAAAGTGGACAAATAGAAAATAAAGTTTTTGGTGAATACGACCTGAGAAATGGATTTGTGATGTTAATCGCAGGGACACGATGAATACGACCTCACAATGTAAAATTTGTAGGTAAAAAGCAAAGTTTGAGTTGGGTTTGTTTGATAGAAAAGTGGACAAATAGAAAATAAAGTTTTTGGTGAATACGACCTGAGAAATGGATTTGCGACGTTAATCGCAGGGACACGATGAATACGACCTCACAATGTAAAATTTGTATGTAAAAAGCAAAAGTTTGAGTTGGGTTTGTTTGATAGAAAAGTGGACAAATAGAAAATAAAGTTTTGGTGAATACGACCTGAGAAATGGATTTGTGATGTTAATCGCAGGGACACGATGAATACGACCTCACAATGTAAAATTTGTAGGTAAAAAGCAAAAGTTTGAGTTGGGTTTGTTTGATAGAAAAGTGGACAAATAGAAAATAAAGTTTTTGGTGAATACGACCTGAGAAATGGATTTGCGACGTTAATCGCAGGGACACGATGAATACGACCTCACAATGTAAAATTTGTAGGTAAAAAGCAAAAGTTTGAGTTGGGTTTGTTTGATAGAAAAGTGGACAAATAGAAAATAAAGTTTTTGGTGAATACGACCTGAGAAATGGATTTGCGACGTTAATCGCAGGGACACGATGAATACGACCTCACAATGTAAAATTTGTAGGTAAAAAGCAAAAGTTTGAGTTGGGTTTGTTTGATAGAAAAGTGGACAAATAGAAAATAAAGTTTTTGGTGAATACGACCTGAGAAATGGATTTGCGACGTTAATCGCAGGGACACGATGAATACGACCTCACAATGTAAAATTTGTAGGTAAAAAGCAAAGTTTGAATGGAGTTTGTTTGATAGAAAAGTGGACAAATAGAAAATAAAGTTTTTGGTGAATACGACCTGAGAAATGGATTTGTGATGTTAATCGCAGGGACACGATGAATACGACCTCACAATGTAAAATTTGTAGGTAAAAAGCAAAGTTTGATGGGTTTGTTTGATAGAAAAGTGGACAAATAGAAAATAAAGTTTTTGGTGAATACGACCTGAGAAATGGATTTGCGACGTTAATCGCAGGGACACGATGAATACGACCTCACAATGTAAAATTTGTAGGTAAAAAGCAAAAGTTTGAGTTGGGTTTGTTTGATAGAAAAGTGGACAAATAGAAAATAAAGTTTTTGGTGAATACGACCTGAGAAATGGATTTGTGATGTTAATCGCAGGGACACGATGAATACGACCTCACAATGTAAAATTTGTATGTAAAAAGCAAAAGTTTGAGTTGGGTTTGTTTGATAGAAAAGTGGACAAATAGAAAATAAAGTTTTTGGTGAATACGACCTGAGAAATGGATTTGCGACGTTAATCGCAGGGACACGATGAATACGACCTCACAATGTAAAATTTGTAGGTAAAAAGCAAAGTTTGAATGGAGTTTGTTTGATAGAAAAGTGGACAAATAGAAAATAAAGTTTTTGGTGAATACGACCTGAGAAATGGATTTGTGATGTTAATCGCAGGGACACGATGAATACGACCTCACAATGTAAAATTTGTAGGTAAAAAGCAAAAGTTTGAGTTGGGTTTGTTTGATAGAAAAGTGGACAAATAGAAAATAAAGTTTTTGGTGAATACGACCTGAGAAATGGATTTGCGACGTTAATCGCAGGGACACGATGAATACGACCTCACAATGTAAAATTTGTAGTAAAAAGCAAAGTTTGAGTTGGGTTTGTTTGATAGAAAAGTGGACAAATAGAAAATAAAGTTTTTGGTGAATACGACCTGAGAAATGGATTTGTGATGTTAATCGCAGGGACACGATGAATACGACCTCACAATGTAAAATTTGTAGGTAAAAAGCAAAGTTTGAATGGAGTTTGTTTGATAGAAAAGTGGACAAATAGAAAATAAAGTTTTTGGTGAATACGACCTGAGAAATGGATTTGTGATGTTAATCGCAGGGACACGATGAATACGACCTCACAATGTAAAATTTGTATGTAAAAAGCAAAAGTTTGAGTTGGGTTTGTTTGATAGAAAAGTGGACAAATAGAAAATAAAGTTTTTGGTGAATACGACCTGAGAAATGGATTTGTGATGTTAATCGCAGGGACACGATGAATACGACCTCACAATGTAAAATTTGTAGGTAAAAAGCAAAGTTTGAGTTGGGTTTGTTTGATAGAAAAGTGGACAAATAGAAAATAAAGTTTTTGGTGAATACGACCTGAGAAATGGATTTGTGATGTTAATCGCAGGGACACGATGAATACGACCTCACAATGTAAAATTTGTAGGTAAAAAGCAAAAGTTTGAGTTGGGTTTGTTTGATAGAAAAGTGGACAAATAGAAATAAAGTTTTTGGTGAATACGACCTGAGAAATGGATTTGCGACGTTAATCGCAGGGACACGATGAATACGACCTCACAATGTAAAATTTGTATGTAAAAAGCAAAAGTTTGAGTTGGGTTTGTTTGATAGAAAAGTGGACAAATAGAAAATAAAGTTTTTGGTGAATACGACCTGAGAAATGGATTTGTGATGTTAATCGCAGGGACACGATGAATACGACCTCACAATGTAAAATTTGTAGGTAAAAAGCAAAGTTTGAATGGAGTTTGTTTGATAGAAAAGTGGACAAATAGAAAATAAAGTTTTTGGTGAATACGACCTGAGAAATGGATTTGTGATGTTAATCGCAGGGACACGATGAATACGACCTCACAATGTAAAATTTGTAGGTAAAAAGCAAAAGTTTGAGTTGGGTTTGTTTGATAGAAAAGTGGACAAATAGAAAATAAAGTTTTTGGTGAATACGACCTGAGAAATGGATTTGCGACGTTAATCGCAGGGACACGATGAATACGACCTCACAATGTAAAATTTGTAGGTAAAAAGCAAAAGTTTGAGTTGGGTTTGTTTGATAGAAAAGTGGACAAATAGAAAATAAAGTTTTTGGTGAATACGACCTGAGAAATGGATTTGTGATGTTAATCGCAGGGACACGATGAATACGACCTCACAATGTAAAATTTGTAGGTAAAAAGCAAAGTTTGAATGGAGTTTGTTTGATAGAAAAGTGGACAAATAGAAAATAAAGTTTTTGGTGAATACGACCTGAGAAATGGATTTGTGATGTTAATCGCAGGGACACGATGAATACGACCTCACAATGTAAAATTTGTAGGTAAAAAGCAAAAGTTTGAGTTGGGTTTGTTTGATAGAAAAGTGGACAAATAGAAAATAAAGTTTTTGGTGAATACGACCTGAGAAATGGATTTGCGACGTTAATCGCAGGGACACGATGAATACGACCTCACAATGTAAAATTTGTAGGTAAAAAGCAAAGTTTGAATGGAGTTTGTTTGATAGAAAAGTGGACAAATAGAAAATAAAGTTTTGGTGAATACGACCTGAGAAATGGATTTGCGACGTTAATCGCAGGGACACGATGAATACGACCTCACAATGTAAAATTTGTAGGTAAAAAGCAAAAGTTTGAGTTGGGTTTGTTTGATAGAAAAGTGGACAAATAGAAAATAAAGTTTTTGGTGAATACGACCTGAGAAATGGATTTGCGACGTTAATCGCAGGGACACGATGAATACGACCTCACAATGTAAAATTTGTAGGTAAAAAGCAAAAGTTTGAGTTGGGTTTGTTTGATAGAAAAGTGGACAAATAGAAAATAAAGTTTTTGGTGAATACGACCTGAGAAATGGATTTGAGACGTTACTCGCAGGGACACGATGAATACGACCTCACAATGTAAAATTTGTAGGTAAAAAGCAAAAGTTTGAGTTGGGTTTGTTTGATAGAAAAGTGGACAAATAGAAAATAAAGTTTTTGGTGAATACGACCTGAGAAATGGATTTGTGATGTTAATCGCAGGGACACGATGAATACGACCTCACAATGTAAAATTTGTATGTAAAAAGCAAAAGTTTGAGTTGGGTTTGTTTGATAGAAAAGTGGACAAATAGAAAATAAAGTTTTTGGTGAATATGACCTGAGAAATGGATTTGCGACGTTAATCGCAGGGACACGATGAATACGACCTCACAATGTAAAATTTGTAGGTAAAAAGCAAAAGTTTGAGTTGGGTTTGTTTGATAGAAAAGTGGACAAATAGAAAATAAAGGTTTTGGTTAATACGATCTGAGAAATGGATTTGTGATGTTAATCGCAGTGCCGACGATGATAGTAGTACACAGTAGTAAATACTGACTCAGAAAGTTGAAGTGTTGTGTTTGTCATCAGCAAGTCGAATCGTTTGCTCGGACATCTGTTTCTTCAATTGAAAAGAACTGGTGGTCGCTTAAAGTTGTTGTCATCGGCCGCGGGCGTCGTTTGCTCTGTCTTGAAGCTAAATAGAATCTGAGTGTTTGTTGATTTTTTCTCTCTGTATTTTATAATTCTTAGGTGGCTCCGATCTCGATATTCTATTTTGGCGCTAAAGCGCGGACGTAGTTTTAAGCACCTGGTTTGTCCAGTCGAACTCTGACAAATGTATAATCTATTTTTCTTAAGTTTGGAAAAAAGAATTGTTTGTGTGATTTTTATGTTTATCCTTATTTGGATATAAAATATAGGATTTTATCCCATACTTCTTTAACTGAGGAAATTGGACTTATTCTCATTGATGAGGCGCTATAAGGTCACCATAGAATTTCTGGACCATATGACCTTTAGGCACCCCTTTTTTATCTCGATTCAGAAGGACATTTTTTTCATTTACACCGTCAATATCCTGATTTTTTGTTAACAGACGATTTTTAAATTAAAAAAAAAATTATAAAACTAACCCCTAACCCTAATCCCTAACCCTAACCTCTGAACCCTAATCCCTAATAAACAACCGGATATTGACGGTGTAAATGAAAAACATGCCCTTCTGATCAAAAAGGTGATATGGTCCGAATTTCATTCAGCGGCTAAGAAAAAATTTTAATCTAAGGGAGATAAGTCCTGTGAAGAAAATAGGAGTTACGTCCCTTGTTAAACATGTCTTATATTAATCTACTGGTGAGACGATACTTATTTTTAGTATATCAAACAGCGAAAGTTGTGAGTTGGTATAAATTCGGGGTGGGGGTCTGGTGTGCTTCGGCCATACATTTAATCAACCATTGAAATTAATTATTGAACCCAACGGTAGACACATTAGTCTCAGTTGTTTGTGTTAGTATTGCAATGTATAATTTCAATTAAACTTGGTTTTAAAAAATATTTTCAATATTAAATGTATAGTAATTTGTTTTTTTTTGTCGTTTTTTAAGCAATACGTAGGGATGTGCAAAACGCGGACTTTCAAAATGTCCGCTTATTTGTTAAAAAATATTTTGAAACGTCAATAAAAAATGGAAAATTAACTTTTTAATGTTTTCTTTTACTTTTAATATAAAGAACAATTCCAAGTTTATGTGTTATAAAAAATAAATTTCTCTTATATAAAACCTAATTTTTTGCATTTTAAAGTAAATTGCCGTAAATTGCCGTAAATTATTAGCCTTTTCAATTTAGTAAACATTTATTTACAATAAAAGTTTGTCTTTTATTACTTTATATACCGAAAGTTTTATTAAAATCGGATTGTTAGTTTATTCTATATGATTTTTAGAAGAATTTCCTGTGATCACCCTTTTTTAGAGCCAGCGATATTTTGCACATAGCTAGCAATACATAATTAAAAACAACCTTAATCCCCAAACCCCTAAACCGTAACCCAATTCGCAAAAAGTTAATTCATAGACTGTAGTTAAACTATCATTGGATACCACCAAAAAACTTTTGTAATTTGTAAGTTTCGCCAAATAAAGATGTCTTCTAACCCATAACACGTCATCAGAGTTTACCCCGTTTAATTTATGGTGGTTGATGTGGGAGCTGTTTGATGTCAATATTCAATAAAAGTGTTCAAACATTTAAAGACCATAAATAAATCAAGCAAAATAGCATAGAAGACAAAACTCTGGATTAAACAAACAAAATTGTATTAACAAAAATGTATACAAAAAAGATAGCATTGAATACTGGGCAAGGTTCCGCCAAAGTTCTTTTTTTAAAGTTCAAATGTAAAATGTAAGCTGGTATTTCACAGTTCAAAAGTGAGAAAGAAAAGGTGAAAGTTTAAAGTCAACTTAAAAGCAGTCAGGCATAAGTTGAATGAATCTAAGGTTTATCTCCGAAAGCATAGGTTATTCAAGAGAGAGAGAGAGAGAGAGAGAGAGAGAGAGAGAGAGAGAGAGAGAGAGAGAGAGAGAGAGAGAGACCTTCAGCGTGTAAGCGAAATGTTCTTAAAAAAGGGTGACGTGAATTCCCTTAGGCAGGTGAGATCTTTCTGGTTAGGATCCGAAAATTCTGTTATTTATAAGAAATGAGTAGGCTCCAAATTGGGGTCTAGTTGATAAATTTTCTTATTAGGCAGGGAACGCCTCTGATTGGTTGAATTTTTACGAATTTTATTTTAGATTTTATTTTTTACTAAGGTTGCGCGATCCATATGCGCAAACTACTTATTTTTGCCATTCGACTTCCGTCTGTTGAAGCGATAACTTCTGGCTCATCACAGAAGGCTCGCCACAAATTCAAATATATTAACAGCAACACACAGCTCAGTTCCGGAACTCCATGATACACTGACACACAATATTTTTTTTTCTGTTATTCTTTTTCATTCGTCTACTTCGTTGTAATATACAACAAGAAAGCGTATGGTAGCAAGAGAAAAACGGACGAGAGAAATAGATTAATTTTGTTTATTCAGAAATAGACACAATTTGGAAAATATAGAAATGATAGTGTTGCGTAGGGCTCAATTGAGTATTATTAGTATCAGTAGTCGTCGCTAGCTTGAAGAAACAACATACGAAAGTCGTTTAGTCAAAAAGGAGTTGTTTACTTCTTTCTAGGCTCGTGGGTTCTTTTTCAGAAAGAGAGAGAGAAAGAGAGAGAGAGAGAGAGAGAGAGAGAGAGAGAGAGAGAGAGAGAGAGAGGGGGGTAAAGCTGTTCTATCATAAATCACATTCCTGCACGCTGTTCGCTGCTAGCCTAGATACGTCATGACAGACCCCCCCCAAAAAAAAAAAAAAAAAACAGAAAAAGAAAACACGTCTGACCCTTCTCCGGTCCGGCGAAAGAGAGACCGAATTTTCTTTACTTCCGTTTGTCGTCCCAGAGTCGGAGGAGTGACTTCGGTTTCCGCTCCTCCACAGGAAACCTGGGACTTCCGTTTTTATTTTAAAATCTAGTTCAGGGGTCATTGACTGGTTTCTACCCAGGGGTCGCCGGGTAGCTGCTTCTAGTATATGAATATAGCTTGAGCATGGTAATTCGTTTTGATTGAAGAATGTGCACTTACCTCGCATCCCACGCACAAGGGCCTATTAATGTGGGACCACCTACGAACCGAGGCTCATCGGAAGGTGGGTGCAAAAATTCCGTGATCCCCTCAGCATCCCCCCTCAAGGGAGTGCCTTCTGCACTGGGAAATAAACCCAGCCCTGCTCCTTTAAATCAAAGGGGCATGTGTTGCCTGGGGGATGCCCCCCCCCCCCACGCACCTGGGATCACTCTGTTAATTTAACACTGGTCAAGAGGCTGAAACCACTGGACACCCGTTCCGATGGCCAGGTTCCACGAGAAATAATAAAATTACGGCACTCTAATTTGCCGAGCTTGACGAATGTAAATTTGGTGCCCTACCCGGTTTGAATGTGTTCGACCTCAGTAAGAGTATATTTATAGATATAAGTAGTAGGCAATTTATTGAAACCAATTATTTTTCATATATATTTAATTTCAAGAAATGCAATTCAATCATAAGCTAGGACCATATGACCTTTAGGCACCCCTTTTGCTTTGCTGATTCATAAGTACATTTTTTCACTTACACCGTCAACATCCGGTTGTTTGTTAGGAGTTAGGATTAGGTTTAGGGTTAGGGTTAGGGTTTTAATTTTTTAAAACCATCTAAAATCGTCTGTTCACAAACAACCGGATGTTGACGGTGTAAATGAAAAAAATGTACTTATGAATCAGCAAAGCAAAAGGGGTGCCTAAAGGTCATATATGGTCCATAAGCTGTATATAGTAATTAAGAATAATTAAAAAAAGAATTTATCCATAATTTACATGAATCAGAGATCTATTTAATTCTAAAATATTCTAAAATTCTGAAATAGGGTTAGGGTTAGGGTTAGAGGTTAGGGTTAGGGTTAGCAGTTATTATTATAACCTTATAATATGTTTTTTTATGGTAGGCCACATATTATAAGAGAGACATGATTTCGTAGGCCACATTCAAAAGGTAGGCCACATACTATAATTTAGGTATATTCAATTCGCGGACTTTTTATACTTGCAGAAATTGTTAGAAAATATTTTAAAACGTCAATAAAAAATGGAAAATTAACTTTTTAATGTTTTCTTTTATGCTTAATATAAAGAACAATTCAAAGTTTAGGTGTTAAAAAAAAAAAGAAAAAACAAATTTCTGTTACATATAACCTAAATTTTTGCATTTTAAATTAAATTCCCGTAAATTCTTAATCTTTGTTGACATAGTTATCGCATCTTAGCGCGAACAATTAGTCCCAAGGAATTTTATATGGAGGATTATACACGTAATATTTTTTAAATTCTTTTTATTGTTGATTTAAAAAATAATTAGTTTCTTCAAACACTGTTTGAGCTTTACAGGTTTCACGGATTTGAACTTATTTGAAATTATTCACAGCAGCAGCAAGAACAGTTAAAAAAAAAAAAAAAAAAAAGAATAGAATATTATGTCTCCTATATACTTCCATTAATAAAAATGACGACAATTTTTAATTCAAACATTTTCAATATTTTTTTTTATAAAGACTGTACTACATTACATAGCTAAATATTTTTTATACAATATTTTCTTTAAGTAAATAAATACGATTTTGCTATACACTAAACAAAAGTATTTATTTTACATTTTATAAATTTTAAAAAATCCCTAAAAAAAAAAAGTTTTAAAAGTAGACATCAGGAACTTTTAATATAAAATTCCTTAGAAAATAATCTAACAATTTAGAAAAAAAAATACATATTTTTTCTCATTTACGAGACTTACGTTTCATGGTTTAAGACGCCCTATTACCAAAGTTGGTCTAGTATCGATTTGTTTTATGTTTTCTTACATAGTTTCCGTCATTGAATTATCTTTCCAAAATATAAAATTTATTTTCATACAGAAAAAAAAAAATTACCAAGATCTTTGTTGGGGGGATCAATGCGCGAAACAAAAACTAACGAAAAAAATAATTAGCCTTTTCAATTTAGTAAACATTTATTTTCAATAAAAGTTGGTCTTTTATTACTTCATATACCGAAAGGTTTATTAAAATCGAATAGTTATTTTATTTTATATGATTTTTAGAAGAATTTCATGTGATCCCTTTCAGTAGCAGGTGCACGAAAATAAGAATACCTACTTTAATGGTACTGTAAATTTATCATTATTACTTTATTAACTAAAAATATTGGACCATATATGACCTTTAGGCACCCCTTTTGCGATTTCGATTCATAAGGACATTTTTTTCATTTATACTGTCAAAATCCGGTTATTTGTTGGGGTTAGGGTTAGGGTTAGGGGTTAGGGTTAGGGTTAGGGGTTAGGGTTATAATAAAAAGAACTCTAAAAATCGTCTATTAGCAAACAACCGGATTTTGACGGTGTAAATGTCCTCATGAATTATCAAAATTTATGTTGTTAAAATTAAAATTAAAATTAAAATTATGAAGAATCTTCAGAAAAGCCCATGACGTCACGGTTGCTGCTTCGTCCCAGAATTTGACCTAAGCGAACAACTTCCACTATAATTGTTCCTTCGACACGTACACCTTTGAGAAAAGGAAAGGGCCAAGCTTACAGAGAAATGTGACGTCACGGATAGGGGCAAGGGAGAATTTCGCCTTTGAAACTTCAGTGTCGCGCTGGCCATTACCCTGGGTGGAACTTGTAGCGTTTCGCTACCACACTGGGTTAGGAAAATCAACCACGCAGTGTCGCAGCAGACAGCCACCTGTGAGGATCTTTGTAGCAATGCTACCTCACAGGTCGACGAAAATCAACCATGCTTTGAGGAATTAGAGTCTAACTCCCTCAAGTATGAAAAAAGGATAAGCCGGCACTCACTCGAAATTCAACAACCAAGAACAATAAGGAAATTTGTAGCATACGCTACCTTATTGTAACACGAAACCTACATTCAAAGAACTCTCGACATTCAACTACGAAATATACATTCAAAGAACTTACGACAAATGAACATTTGTTACCGGGCTCAAAGATAAGTTCCCCCGCAAAACCATCGTTTTTTGCAAACCCTTACAACTAAATCTCTTTCTCTCTCTATCCATTAGTTACTACGCCACCCTCTATCAAATTGACATTTATTCCTTCTTCTTTCTTCTACCTATTTTACTTGTTACATTAAAATTGTTGAACTTTACTATTTGTTATCGTGTTTTTCTTTCATACAGCATCCGATTTGAATTTGCGTATTTTCCCGCCCCCTTGAAATTATCTTCCCTTTGTACTTGAAAAGGTTTATTCGTTTGTATATCGGAACTAGGAGAATTTCCCCGGTATATTTACGAAGCGAATTTACCCGTACTCTGGAGTTAGAAGATATCCCCCATGTTGGTATTGGTGTCACGGCGCTAATCCCGATAGAATCGAGATCGCAAAAGGGGTGCCTAAAGGTCATATGGTCCAAAAATTAACCGCCCCCTCACCCCCAACAATAATTGATTAAATAACTTGTAGATTACCGAAATGGTACTATTCGTAGAGTTCCGTCCCGGCCTCCTGCCTTAAAAAACGCTAGGCGGTGTTAGCTTTAAAAAATTGTCGATAAAAACGCCTCCAATGAAATAATTAGATATTCTTGTTTATTTAAACTAAAAACCAAACATTAAACAAACATGAATAAAAGAAAATCTGAGTATTTAGATAATCTTTTAAAAACTTTTTTTTATGGTAAAACAGTCCATTTTTGTTGTTGTTGTTGTTGTTGTTTAAACTAAAAACAAGACATTAAACAAACATGAATAAAAGAAAATCTCAGTATTTAGATATTCTTTTATATTTTAACAAAAAAAATGTCAGGTCCTTTTAATTTAAGAAAAAAAAATTATTTTATGGTAAAACAGTCCGTTTTTTTTTTTTACCACAGGTTCAATTTCTTTGTTGATATTTTTCTTAGCAAAATTCTGTATTCATGTTTTTTTTTTATTAAAAAGCTCTGGCATTGAAACTTATAAAAATCTTCTGATATAATTATTCAGACTCTTATCTTTATAGAAAAAAATAAAAATAAAAATCGTTTTTTGTCGGTTCATTTTTTCATATTTTATCGACAATTTTTTTTAAAGCTAACACCGCCTAGCGTTTTTTAAGGCAGGAGACCGGGACGGAACTCTACGAATAGCACCTCCCTATTTATCACCGTCAAAAAGTGGTCAATTTTTATTGCGATTATCAGTAGCAATAATCGCTGAAAGGTTCCGTGGTGTAGTGGTTATCACGTCTGCTTAACACGCAGAAGGTCGCGAGTTCGAAACTCGCCGGAACCTTGGATGTCACTTTTTACCTAAAATTTAACTTCGTATATACAGGGTGAGCCAAAAGTAGGGTTACAGTTACTTCATGATCTGTTTCATCGGAATTTGTGCCAGAGCGTTTTGGACAGATACGAAGATTGTTGTAAGGTTGAAGGTGGACACTTTTTGAGCACTTGAGAGATTAAATGTTCAATGTAAAATGTTTAATATGTAAATACGATGTATGTAAAAAATATTCAAATAGATGTCTAAATATCTAATAAAGGTAAAATGTTTAAGTGTTAACTGTAACTCTACTTTTGGTCCACCCTGTATATGCGAGGGTGAGTCTCATTCAAACTGATTCAATGGAAATAAATATTGGACCATATGACCTTTAGGTACCCCTTTTGCAATCTCGTTTCATAAGGACATTTTTTTTCATTTACACCGCCAAAAATCCTGTTGTTTGTTAACAGATGATTTTTAGAGTTGTTTTTTTAAATTATAAAACTAACCCTAACCCCTAACCCTAACCCCTAACAAACAACCGGATTTTGGCGGTGTAAATGAAAAAAAAATGTCCTTATGAAATGAGATCGCAAAAGGGGTGCCTAAAGGTCATATGGTCCATAAATTGAAATTCTTTGAAATAAATATTGGACCATATGACCTTAAGGCACCCCTTTTGTGATTTCGACTCGTGGGGACACTTTTCTCATTTACACCGTAAAAATCCGGTTTGTTAGGGTTAGGGGTTAGGCGTTAGGGTTATAATTTTTTTTTAAACTCTAAAAATCGTCTGTAAACAATTAACTGGATTTTGACGGTGTAAATGGAAAAAATGTCCCCACAAATCGAGATCGCAAAAGGGGTGCCTAAAGGTAATATGGTCCGAACAATTTATATACCTAATTGATAGATAGAATACATTTAGAATATAATACCCCATAATTTTTTAAGATTTAAAATTCATATTGCGTTATTCATGTTAGACAGACTTGTTGATTCGTTGTCCATTTATATTAGCCGGCTCCGATTTGGTACTTTTCGTTTTGGTGGTAATGATTTAAGACCATATGCCCTTTAGGCACCCCTTTTGCTTTGCTGATTCATAAGTACATTTTTTTCATTTACACCGTCAACATTCGGTTGTTTGTTAAAAGGCGGTATTTAATGTTTTTTTAATTGTAAAACTAACCCCTAACCCTAACGCCTAACCCTAACCCCTAACAAACAACCGGATGTTGACGGTGTAAATGAAAAAAAAACGTACTTATGAATCAGCAAAGCAAAAGGGGTGCCTAAAGGTCATATGGTCCATGATTTACGAGTCTCCTGGATATTCTACGCGCGGACGTATTTGTAAGCAGCCCTCGTGACTTGCCTTATCCAATCAGATTCTAGAGATTGCTTGATTATTTAAAAAATATCTTATTTGTGCAAAATTATAGAATTTTTAAAATTTGGTTTAGGAGTCATGGTTGGCGCGTTTTTTACATTTTTTTTTCTTTTTTGTTGTTTAGTAAATTATAGGAGTTTATCCTATAGTCTATAAAAATAAAGTGCTAAATACCAAGACAGGATATAGGTAAAAATATAGGGTAACGAACACAACAAGGCTTATAAAACGAAATACATTTATCAGACAACAAAAGCATGTAAGATACAATATACAATACAATGTGTAACTTGTGATACAAATGTGTGTGTTTACAAATGTGTTACAATTGTACTCTCTACTGAGACAACGTCGTCTCCGATGGTTGGGTCATGTACGTCGGATGGATGATGGACGAATCCCGAAAGACATCCTGTATGGAGAGCTAACATCTGGTAAAAGACAGATTGGTCGCCCCCTACTGCGATTCAAGGATGTCTGCAAAAATGATCTCAGGTGCTTTGGCATTGTCCCTTCCAGCTGGGAAATTTGGCTCAAGACCGCCTTCGGTGGCGGCAGAATATCCATAGAGGACTGTACATGTCAGAAGTCACCCTGATACAACATCATGAAGCTAAGAGGTCCATAAGAAAGCAACGGCAACAAAGCATCGGAACATCATCATCTACAGGGACAACCTACAAATGCAAAATCTGTGGTCGAGAATGTTTCTCAAACATCAGACTTCATAGTCACAGGAGGCGCTGCAACTTCAGGGGCACACAAAAACTTTTATCATAGTCTTTCGAGACTGAATTGCCAATGAATGACAATTGAAAATGTAGGTGCAAAAGTATGGTTTGTATTGCAAGATAATGCTTGCGTGACTTATCTGTCCCAGGTAGGAATGTCTTGCAAGCTTTGTTTGTTTGACGATACGCGTCGATGGCCCTTCCGTAAGCTGTTTCAAGTCCCATCGTTCCTCGACTATTGCTGGCAGGCTTCAAGCACGTCGTTCTTCGACGGGAGTCCTAGTGGAAGAGGCTGATAGAAGGTATCAACCCTCAAAATTTAGCAACCAAACTGAGCCTCGTAATGTATGCTCTGATTGGTCGCTGACAAAGACCCCTAGCCAATCGCATGAGGTTTCTCATCAGGTTATGGCTAAGAGACCCATGGACTCTGTGTCCGGCTTTGGTCAAAGGGAGGTAACTGTTTAGGTAATATTATTTTCTACAAGTCTGGCAAACAGATCTTAGTTTGCATACAGTACAAGCTGTTTCTACGTGGTCTTTTCTTTGTTTAATTTAACCGGAAATTCCTATTTCCGTTTGTACAACATACAACAAAAGTTTATAGAAGCTTGCTAAAGAAGTTCGCTCAGCGGGTAGAGAAATAAATATGCATAGTAACAAGTGTTTACTTAGCTTGTTTGGAGAATATCATATTTGTAGAGAGTTCGTTTAGTCTGTCGAGTGAAGTCTTCGTTGTTGCAGTAGTCAGCGCTGTCGTTGTTCTGTTTCGGACGGCTGATGTTGCCCGTAGAATTTTCAGGTCCTACCCTGGCTGGTGATAAAGCTGTTCTGAGGATTTAGGTCTCTCTCTCTCTCTCTCTCTCTCTCTCTCTCTCTATCTATCTATCTCTCTGTCCCCTATTGGCACGGACTGCCGGAAACCGATTAAGGGGCAGATGACCTAAATTTCCAATAGTACGTATAAGTACAAACATACAATAAATTTAATGAGCACATGGAGAAAATACATATAACAAGAATACATATATGACATAAGATACATAAGCAACACATATATGAATAGAAGTACAATATAGAACCGCCCTGTCGGCTGGGGCGTTAGAATGCACCGACTGCACCTCTGCAGAGGGGTAAGACTCCCCCAATGGGGCCATCTGTTCGCCGTGGGTGGCGACCCGTGATGCTTAAGGATAGAACCCAGGTGGATGAGCAGTTCATGACTTGCAATACTCCACTTTGGCCCTATCTTGGGCTAGACGGGCGGTCGGAGAGGCCCCCTCCAATCAATCGGCTGGTCACGTCAAGCCCTAGCACCTATATGATTTTCCCAACCCTATTGCCCTTATAGCAAGCCTCAACCCCTTTTTATCATATGGGTGCTAGAAGGCGGTGGCTGCGGGTCTACATGTCCTGGGAATGACGTAAACTCTATCTGATGGTGAGGTTCCAGTTTTGGAGGCTTGGGGAATATGGAGCACCCCTTCATCACCATTGCTCCCAGGTCCACTCTGACCCGGAGTGGTAGTACCTGTTAGGGTCCCATCTATGGGTTAAATAGAAAAATGTATTTATAAAAGAAATTGTATTATCCATTAAGAATTGATTTATTTCAAAACTTTGTCGGCATTAAATGACCCACTGAGGTTGATATGCCACAAACCAAACCAAACCAAACCAAACAATATAGAAGTTAGAAGCATACAGAAAGTAGGACTGCGCCCTGTAGAAGTAATGGTGTATAAGGAAGAATATGGAGAGTCCATTAAGTAATGTCACTTACAAAAGACAGGATGGGGGGCAAAAAGCCGCCGACATGAAAGGGTGTAGACGCAAAGGTCTAACCCATCTGTGTTGGTTGCAGTGCCGGAGAGAGAGAGAGAGAGAGAGAGAGAGAGAGAGAGAGAGAGAGAGAGAGAGAGAGAGAGATTCAAACCTGGCGCTTCCCTGATTAAATAGTCAGGGACTCTTAGCGGTCAAACCTTGAAACAAGGGACGATAACTCTTCCAGCCCAATCAGGGTCAGACAATCGCTACACTCTGTTTAGAACTGAACAAGCTCATTGGGGCTTAATTGTATCTATTCGGCTCTACGAACAGACCTGAGGAATATTGTTATATACCCCCTTAACATTGGGGTATGTAAACGGCGCGTGGACTAATGGTTAGAGTCGTTGGAAACGGTTTCATTTTAAAAGATTGAAATCTATTGCCTCAAACGAAGGCAAGGTTGTGTGGCAATTCTTTGTGTTAATTTGCAACTTTCGCCACATGGGTGATTTTAAAAAAATTAAAATCGAAAACTATTTTAGTATAAAAATGTGTCTTTAATATAAAACGTGTCTTTCGTTTAAAGTTTTTAAAACTTGTGTGGACTATGTTAAAGTTAGACAATCCCCGAAATTTGAGCTTCCAATTCCTTGGGCAAAAATACTTTTATAAGCCAATTTTTAGTAGTAGGGAAGCTCTAGAACTCATTTTACAGACAAAAATAAATTACAAAAAGTCGCCATTTTTCATGACCCCCCCCCCCATAAATTTGGAGAGCTAAAAATCAACATAACTCCGCCAATTCTTGGAATTGGAAGCTCAAATTTTGGGGAATGTCTAACTTTGACATAGTCCGCACTTGGAACAATTTTCAGAAAAATTGAAAGTGGTGGGTGATATGTCCTGGATGATTTGACATGGAATTACCTTTTATCTTTTTTATTTTTATTTTTTGTCTGGACATACACACCCACACATAATACACGAATAAAATCCTATTGAAATAACAACAACAACATGAAATAACTAATATTTTTTAAAATTAAAATCGAAAACTATTTTAGTATAAAAACATGCCTTTGTGTTGTAAATTTACATGAACAAACTTTTAAAAAAATCTTACAATGAAATTCTAATGCAAAAAAAAAAAAAAAAATTGTATGTTGTTTGTAAACAAATAACCGGTAGTTTACGGTGAAAAGCAAAAGGTGTTCCTTTCAAAACAGCTCCCAGCTGGGGTGCTTATTGGTTACTTGGTCCCTTAATCAATACCATACAACATTATCCCCAATGATGCTAACACATTGTTAAAACCAATTCCTACAAAAGTATAAATATAAATACACAACATATATTACTTTCTAAGCGTTAGGCATGATGTAGCCCCAGACGGGTTGATATGCCGTTAAAATCAATTGCGATTGCGAGGCCGGACTAAATCCGGCCTCGCAATCCTGAAATGCGTCACATTTTTTCAACTTTTCTCCTAGAGGTCGTAGCCCAACATATCATACCATTTTAGAATCGGGCAGACTCCGTGAGCAAATCAAAAACATTCCGGACTGAATCCGGCCTCGCAATCCTGAAATGCGTCACATTTTTCAACTTTACTCCTAGAGGTTGTAGCCCAGCATATCATACCATTTTAGAATCAGGCCGACTCCGTGAGCAAATTAAGTCCTGAACAGCAACCTTGTTAATTTTTTTTTTTTCTGAATCCCCACTTCAATTTTTTTTCTTTTTTTTTTTCAAAAATAACATCTAAAATTACTTACATTCCTTTAAAAAAAATAAAAAATAAAAATTAAGTGATTTTTAGACCGAGTAGAAATTAAAACGACATTATTTCCATTGATAAATCGAATAAAATCGGATATTTTTTCAAAGAAAATCATTTACACAGGTTCCAGCGAGTTTCGAACTCGCGACCTTCTGCGTGTTAAGCAGACGTGATAACCACTACACCATGGAACCCACCCGATTATAAAGTGTTATTGTACACAATATATTGTGTTGTCAGTAAATAATCTCTGTTTTTTTTCGTCTGTGCTATTTTAAATCCTGATTAATTATCTTCATCTCGTTGGCTTCTTTTTATTTATTTATTTTTTTATGACATTTACTGAACGCGCACGGATTTTTATTTTTATTTTTGTGTAAACAAACAGCTTGAATAGATAAAAGTTGCAGTCGATAAAATTAAACACATAAACATGTTTAAAAATGTTAGTTTTTTTTGTGTTACTTCTCGTCAGATCACGCGTGACGTAATCTTTTTTTCTTATTTTGATAATTACATTTTTATTTATTAATTTATTTATTTTTTGTAATTTTTACCGAAATAGACCAGAATAGGTGCAGTAAGGGTAACCCAAAGCCGAAATGTTTAAGACGTTATTTTTCCGATGCAGGTACCATTGGGGAACGGGAAAAGTTTTCGTAGACCGGGCAGCTTTGACCTATTGAGCAACATTTTTTTCATTCCCCAATGGTGCTTGCATCGGTAAAATAACGTCTAAAACAGTTCGGCGTTGGGTTACCCTTACTGCGCTTTTAGCCTGGACTTAAAATTAAAAAAAAAAGCGGTCACCTTTATGACATCACAAGTTTTATTTATTTATTTATTTATTTATCTTAGGCGTCCCGCGAGGTGCGATGGTTAACAAGCTAGTCTCGCAGATCCGTTAATACTGCGAAAAGCGAGTTCGATCCTAGCCGGATGCCCCATACTTGTGACCTTGTGTCAAATTCTACCCGTAGGTAGGGTAAGTAAAAGTAAAGTCGTCGGGGTGGCCTAAAGTCGGTATCAACCAGACAGCGAGGGAGTCTATCCCCTTTTCACTAGCGCTACACCTGGGAGATTGTTTTAGACGTCTGAGACGGAGCGCCACACCTACCACCCACTCCTCACTTTGCCGCACAGATTCCTGTGCTACTCTTACGCTGGGTTGGCGAGGGCAGGTATCGAACCGGGAACCTTGTGATTTTCAAGTAGGAGGGTTAAAAAAATATATATATATATATATATTTAAAAAAATAGATAAATAAAGTTTATTTATTCATTTATTTTTACGAACGCAGTTAAATTGATCGTAAACTTCGATATTTTAATATTCATAAAAATAATTAAAAAAAAAAAAAATCCTCTTATCGTAACTTGTTTTTAGCTACGTTAAATTTCAGTTGATTTAACAGTGCAAAAATGAAAACATTGTTTTTCAATCATAATTTTCAATATTTCCGTAAGCTGAAAATTTAAAAAAAAAAATCATCAGGAGTTTGTTTAATGTTTTTTCTTTCGAATGGATAAAATTCTTTCTAGAAAATATCAATTTTTCTGCAAGTTTCATTGTAAATATAGGGGGTGGGGTAAATTGCACAGGGTCAAATTGGTGGTACCTAGTAACTTGTTTTTAGCTACGTTAAATTTCAGTTGATTTAACAGTGCAAAAATGAAAACATTGTTTTTCAATCATAATTTTCAATATTTCCGTAAGCTGAAATTTTTAAAAAAAATCATCAGGAGTTTGTTTAATGTTTTTTCTTTCGAATGCAAAAATTTTTTTTCAAGAAAATATTAATTTTTCTGCAAGTTTCATTGTGTTAAATATAGGGGGTTAAATTTCACAGGGTAAAATTGGTGGTACCTATTTATCAATCATAAACATTATTATTATTATTATTATTATTATTATTGATTTTAACTTGCCATGCTAACAGAATAGTAGCGAGGCCTCGATAGTAGTCGCATACAACGGTTAGCTAGATGCGTTTCTCCCACTTCACTCGTCACCCTGTCGGTGGGGCATAGAATACGCCTTCTATATCCCCCTCCCCCCTCAGAGGATTACTGTCCTCTCTTCCCGGTCCCCCGGGGCCTTGTATTCAGTGGCTTGGCCGAGGCCACCGATATAGATAATTCTAGTTGGTCTTGCTTCGGCCCTGGACCGGTTAAGTAATTAATGACGTAGATATCAGGAGGCTACCCCCCCTCCCCCAAACAATACCTGCCCCGGTTAAACTTGCAAATCGTCCTCAAAATTAAAACGGAAACTTATTTGGTGGGGATCCATGACAGTTTAACTACAGTGTATGAATTAATTGGTAATTTATGAGGAAGTGCGTCCCTGTCTCCTGCCTCAAAAATTGCTACCCGGTGACTATTAAAACAACGACCCAGCCCAGTCTATTCAAAACTATCCATCTATCTATCTATCTATCTATCTGTCTATCTATCTCAATTTATTCTTATTTATCTATATTACTTTAAATATTAAGATTTTTTTTATTCATGTTTGTTTAATGTCTTGTTTTTAGTTTAAATAAACAAGAATTACGACAAAAAAAGAAGCGACCCCCCCCCCAAATACATTTACTTATCGAAAATATCTATCTCCATTTGTTCATATCTATCTATATTATTTTGTTTGTTTATCTATCTCAGTCTATTCAAAACTATATATCCATCTTCATATCTAAACAAGAATTACGACAAATTACGATAAATAAACAAGAATTACGACGAGCTGGGGTTGTTATTTTGATAGTCACCGGGTAGCGGTTTTTGAGGCAGGAGACCGGGACGCACTTCCTCATAAATTACCAATTAATTTTTTTGCGAATTATATTCAGGGGTTTGGTGATTCACTGATTAAGGTTGTTTTTAATTACGTATTGCTTAAAAAAACAACAACAAATAACCCCAAATTACAATACGTTTAATGTTGAAAAATATATTCTTTAAAACCAAGTTTAATTGAAATTATACATTGCAATACTAACCGTTGGATTCAATAATTAATTTCAATGGTTAATTAAATGTATGATAATTTGGGTAATAAAGGACTATTTGCTCGTAAATTCCTACCATAAAATATACTGAACCCCCATTTATGTCCGTGTTTTTGCAATAAATATTTATTTTTCTTGCACCCGTTATGTTACAATACAAAATATATTTCCTTTATTTATTTTAATATTCACTTCAATGTGTATATTCTAAAAACTTTTATTTTGTGAGAATGTTTAGTTTTAAAGTGGGGGTTCGTTTTTACACTTCAACTTTTTACTCGTAAATTCCTACGATAAAATGCCCAAGCCTAAACTTATGGCAGGAATTTACGAGTAAAAAGTTGAATATTACCTTTTGTTGTTGTTATTTCTTTTCTTTTTGGCTTTGGTACTCTAAAATAAAAACTTCAGATTTTAACTATCGTCGACGAAAAAACAAAATTACGGTCATAAAAGGAGGATCCAATTTAGGCCTAAATTGTAAAACGAATCCCCACTTTAAAACTAACCATTCTCACAAAATAAAAACTTTTAGAATATACACATTGAAATGAATATTAAAATAAATAAATAAAATATATTTAGTATTGTAACATAACGGGTGCAAGAAAAATAAAACATTTAATACAAAAACACGGACATAAAATGGGGGTTCAGTTTATTTTAGGGTAGGAATTTACGAGCAAATAGTCCTTCATTACCATACTTTGTTTTTTGTTGTTGTTTTTTTAAGCAATACGTAATTAAAAACAACCTTAATCCCCAAATCCCTAAACCCAATTCGCAAAAATGTTCATTCATACACTGTAGTTAAAATGTCATGGGGGACCACCAACTAAGTTTCCGTTTTAATTTTGAGGCCAATTTGATAGTTTAATCTTTTTTGCACCTGATGAGCTTCGGTTAATGGGTGGTCCCACATTAAAAAAGACCTTGTGTCACATACGTGGGATGCACGGTATAAAGAAGTGTCAGGGTCCTACAGGTTTTGGGAGTGTGGAGTCACTCCTTCATTGTCATTACTCCCAGGTCCACCCTGACTCGGAATGGTGATACCTGTTAATCCCTATCTATGAGTTTAAAAAATCGGTAATTTATGAGGCAGTGCGTCCCGGTCTCCCGCCTCAAAAACCGTTACCCGGTGACTATCAAAATAACGACCCCAGCTCGTCGTAATTCTTGTTTATTTATCGTAATTTGTCGTAATTCTTGTTTAGATATGAAGATGGATATATAGTTTGGAATAGACTGAGATAGATAGATAGATAGATAAACAAACAAAATAAAATAGATAGATATGAACAAATGGAGATAGATAGATATTTTCGATAAGTAAATGTATTTGGGGGGGGGGTCGCATCTTTTTTTGTCTTAATTCTTGTTTATTTAAACTAAAAACAAGACATTAAACAAACATGAATAAAAAAAATCTTAGTATTTAAAGTAATATAGATAAATATGAACAAATTGAGATAGATAGATAGATGGATAGTTTTGAATAGACTGAGCTGGGTTGTTATTTTAATAGTCACCGGGCAGCAACTCTTGAGGCAGGAGACCGGGACGCACTTCCTCATAAATTACCAAAAAATCTATTTGAAAATTATTAGCATTAAGATAGGAATGTTTAAAACCACGTAACTAGGTATAGTATAATGTATTGTATACATTATTATGACTGGCAAAAATATGCGCCCCCTTGGCTCAAGTATTTAAGTTTGAATGTAATAAGTAAGTAAAGTAAAGTCGTCGGGGCGGCCTAATGTCGGTATCAGCCAGTCAGCGAGGGAGTCTATCCCCCTTTTCAATAGCGCTAGACCAAGGAGATTGTTTTAGCATCTGAGGTGGAGCGCCACACCTACCGTCAGCTCCTTACTTTACCGCACAGATCCCTGTGCTACTCATACGCTGAGTTGGCGGGGACCGGTATCGAACGAGGAACCTTGTGGTTTCTAGCCGAACGCTCTACCGACTGAGCTAACCCGGCCCCTATTATATTAAACCAGAATGACTAACGAAACTAAATAAGAACGAATTTAATGTTGAAATTCACTTCAGTCAGTACAAATTAACACTAACAGACTCTAATAATAATAAGGGTCAGAAGTTATCTGCCCTAATCCATTGATTGTACGGGTGAGTTACTTGCCCTTCGACCTATTAATTTCAGTCATTGTTTTTTAAATAAATAAAACACCTCGTGTTATGAAAAGCAGTCGTAATGTGTTGCCTCATTAAGACAATGGAAGGTATCTCAATTTGTTACATACTGAGGTTTTCACGGTACCAAATCAATATAATGTTGTATACCCTTTCTTACTTCTTTACTTCTTACTTGCTTCTATATCTTGGACATCTATTCTTCTGGCCGGCTTTACTATTCTGATCGTCTAACATATTGGTCTGGTCTAGCGTCTGGTGTTAACTTGGGGATTCCGGTCTGGTCTTCTATGGGGATTTCTCCTTATCAGAAGCCCTGTGTCATTGTTAGTTTTTAGGTAATAAACACAAGACTTCGATTTACTTTGATGTTCTTTATTTTCAATCCCCAACCCAGACATTCTGCGCAGTGAGACTTACATCGTACGAGCTCGGCTTCTAACTTCTAACTCCTGAGTTACTTCTATCCTTAAACCGGAACAGGGTCTTCTATGCCTTCCGGTTCTCACGATTTATCCCCGGAAGGCAAGGTGAGAGTGAGGTCAAGCGTTGTCACTCATCCTTCAAGGCCGTGGGCTGCACTAATCGCCATTATGTTTCTACACTACCTTATATAAGTATTTAGGGATCCAATAATTATGTAACAAATTGGAATATGTCTCAATGAATAACTGCGCTTGCTAAAGACAAAAAGGCGTGTCTCTTTTTTCTGTGGGATTAAGTTATTAAATTCCCAACATTTAAAAATATTAGACTTATTTTAATGTTATTTTAATTGATTTCTATGTAAAATTCTATATAGGATTGATTTTAATACCTTTGAGAATAACATCATTGCATTAGAAATCAGTAACAGCAAATAATTATTTATCAAACCCAGTCTTGTTAAAATCATTAAGCAAATTGTTCCAAACATATACTATGTATATGTTTATTTCTTAGAAATGTATAACACATATTTCAGGATGTTAAATGCATTAATAACATGGGCAGTTTTGCGGCAAATCTAACTCAGCTAGACTTTAATAGAGACATAATTAATAAATAAGATGCAATTAAGATTAAATAATGACCATTTCATAATCGTTGAGAATATAACTTAACTACCTGAGGAAATCATGACGTCAGTGGTGACGTAGTTTCGGTTACATACAGAAAGTTACATAATCTCCATTATAAGAAGAAATTAGATAGGAACACTTGAAAATATATAACTGCAAATTATTTGTATTAGGAACACTCAAATAACTGTACAAATTATTGGACCATATGACCTTTAGGCACCCCTTTTTGATCTCGATTAAGAAAGGACATGTTTTTCATTTACACCGTCAATATCCGGTTGTTTTAACAGACGATTTTTAGATTTTGTTTTTAAATTATAAAACTAACCCCTAACCATAACACCTAACAAACAACTGGATATTGACGGTGTAAATGAAAAACATGTCCTTTCTTAATCGAGATCAAAAAGGGGTGCCTAAATGTAATATGGTCCAAACTATTCGTATTAGATAGCGGCGGAATAACCTATTGCCGGTATCAGTCAGACAACGAGGGAGTCGATCCCCTTTTCACTAGCGCTAGACCAGTGATATTGTTTTTTGCGTCTAGAGTGGAGCGCCACACCTATCAGCAACTCCCCACTTTACTGCAGAGATCTAAGCTGTGTGCAAACGAATGATTTATCATTGGTTGGATTTTACGGCACGCCAACCCTTGTTGGGTTATTTAACTCCGAAGACGTTCTGTTTTATTGATTCATGATGGGTATTCATTTTTTTAAAACTCAATTTTTTAAAACTAATTTTTTTCTTCTATTTAACCCATAGATGGGACCCTAACCGGAACTGCCACTCCGGGTCAGAGTGGACCCGGGAGTTATGACGATGAAGGCGTACTCCACACTCACCAGAGCTCAAAAATTGGAACTTCGCCATTAGATTCAGTTTAACGTCATACACAGTACACTAGGTACCACCAAAATACGTCACGTGATCAGTTTAGGCCATATTGAAGGAAGAAACGTAAATATTTTTTCAACTTTAAAAAAAAAATCTCACAAAAAAGAAATAACAAACATAAAGAGTTGTTACAAAGAAAAACAGTTAATTCAAAGATCAAATTATCCGATTGGGGAAAAATTACTCCCCGTTATCTTGAAAAATAAGTAAAACAGACCGTTTTCTTACAATACAGTCAGTTTCTTTATTGATATATTTTAGCAGAATTCTGTATTCATGGTTCTTTTACTAAAAAGCTCCCGCATAGAAATTTATAAAAATCTTCTGATATAATAATTCAGACTCTTATCTTTATAGAAAAATGTAAAAACCGTTTTTTGTCGGTTCATCTTTTCATATTACATAAAATAAAATAAGGGGTGGGGTAGACCTCGTAAAATATATATGTTCCCCCTAATATATATTAGGAAAAACCTATTTCAAACATACTTTCGCCAAAAGGTAAGTAATTATGGAAATATTCGTGAAAATCGGACCATTAATTGATTTTTCATAGAATTAAAAAAAAAGCCTCTAGTCATAACTTGTTTTTGGATACATTAAATTTAAATTGATTTAACGGTGCAAATATGTAAACATTGTTTTTCGTTTATAATTTTCATTATTCCCGTAAGCTGAAAATTTAAAAAAAAATCATCAGGAGTTTTTGTAATGTTTCCTCTTTTGAATGAACAAAAAAATTTTCAAGACAACATTAACCTTTATACAAGTTTCATTGTGTTAAATATAGTGTATGTGTGTGTGTGTGTGTGTGGGGGGGGGTTAATTTCACATGGAAAATTGGTAGTACCTACAGTACACTGATTCATTATAGACAAATAAAAATGTGCTGTTATATAACGGAAATAGATATCTCTCCTGATTCACTCAATACACCGACTCACCAACAAAACAAATAAAAAACAAAATACTTCGAAACAGAATCTAAAATATTAAGAAATTCAAACGGATGTCCACCCGATCGTAGCTTCAAAGAGAATGAACAAAACAAGTTTTCTGCGCATAGGCTCCACGCAAGCTTCCAGGTAAAAAAACAAAAACAAAAACAAAAAACCAAAAAACAAAAACAATTTTACAAACAATTAATAAAGTCCCTTTTTAAATATTTTTCAACCGATTATAATATAAAAATATAAACAATTAACGCAAAAATGGGATGTTATACGAATTCATTTTGAAAAAGGGACCACAAGATACGACTAATGTTCTTAAAGAAAATAAAAATAAAATAAAAAATAAATAAAGAAAAGAAAAGAAAAGAAAAGAAAAGAAAAACAGGTTCCGGCGAGTTTCGAACTCACGACCTTCTGCGTGTTAAGCAGACGTGATAACCACTACACCACGGAACCAGCTGATAATATTTAGTGTCTTCATGGTGTTATTTCTATTAATAGAATAACTAAGCAGTTAAAAGCAATGTATTTTGTATGAATTCATTTTGCAAAAAGGAGCAACAAAAACGACTTCGATTTTAGAAAAAAGAATAAAGCAACTTTTTTTTAACGTGATAAAACAAATGTGATAACCATTACACCATGGAGAGAACTAACGGGTCGACAAATATCTTGATAAACTCTTATTTTAAGCTACATAACAAAAAAGTTTTCAATTTTCAACACAAAATTTTTTTATATATATCTATTATTATACTAAAGCTGAGATAAACACCTTTCTCTTCCATAAGGATTTTTTTCTATTCATGTTATTGACACAAAATTTATACTGAAATATTCCTTGGTTTCAGGACTAAATATTGTTTGAAAAAAGTCAACTTTAATTGGTTTTAATTAGTCGTAATTAGCAATTAAGTCAACCGCTGACTTGTCCCTCTCTGTCCTTCTGCATTACTCTCACCCTCTCTATGTATGAGTAAGAATGAGAGTGAAAACGGAGAGTTATTGTGTTAGAGACATTTAACTATGTTAAAATTGATTAGGGGATAGCAGGTGGTGACGTAACCCCCACTGACATGTATTGGAATCAACCGTGCAAGAAAGCCTCCTCTCCAGTAGATATAAAAAGGATATTTTTTGCTGTGAAAGGTGGTGCGTCTGGATATAGAAAGAGGTTTTGGTCGGGCTAAATTTTCTCTTTTTTTTTTTTTTTTTTACTTTTTAATTTTTTTTCTTTTTTTGTGGTAAGTGTTCGTAGCTCGTTATTACTGTATTTGGACAGTTTGGGTGAACTTTAAATTAATGAAATCATTTCATCATGTGATTTTTCCAACAATCTAAAACCGGGCTCAATGGGTGACCCAACGGGTCACGTTTCTTTCTAGTATATATATATATATGCACAAAGACATTTATATAAGTATAAATATACAGAGGTATATATATGTATACATATATATATATATACTAGAAAGAAACGTGACCCGTTGGGTCACCCATTGAGCCCGGTTTTAGATTGTTGGAAAATCACATGATGAAATGATTTCATTAATTTAAAGTTCACCCAAACTGTCCAAATAAGTTATTTAAACTGGAGTAAACATTTTCATTTGACCAAAGGAAAAAACAAGGGAAGAGTCACTTAGTTAATTTCTAATTACAGGTAATTAAGATTTTAATCATGGATATCTATGACAATCTCTCGCCAACCTTACCCTATCATTCATTGCTCTCAGGAGGTCCTCTGTACAGCATTCAAAGTCTGCTCAGAGTTGGTCAATGTATGTCTTTGCTCACATGTCCACACTGGCGTGCTGATTTCCATAGAAAAATGTCTCTTAAGAGTTTGTCCTAAATCCTCCAGCATGTCTTGTTCATCTTGCTCGGATGGTTTGTGTGATAAGTGGCAAGTGGCTATACAGCTGCTTTCTCGTGGAGTATTGCTTCCACAACTTGTTTAAAATTACATGCATTCTTGAGCAGTTCCCATCTAGCTTACTCTAGGCTAGGTTAGTGTCAAAGTGGTGCAATCGTACAGTAGCCACAATACAACTATGGCTTGGAATAAAACTTTTTTTTCACTTAAAAGGTGGGGGGAATTAACGTTTGCTCATTTGAATGAAATTCCGTAATTTTTTAAGTATCTAAAAAAAACTCAGTAACTACCTTTATTGGTACTCTATGAGGAAGTTCGTCCCGGTCCCCTGCCTCCAAATTTGCTGTTCGGTGATGTATCAAATTTCAACCCCAACTATAACCGCTAGAGCGGTGTTACTTGAAAGAAAACAACCAACTCAAATAACAATCCCAACTATCGTATCGACGCCTATTTGAGGGGGGGGGGTGCTTTTTTGTCTTAATTCTAATTTTTCTTTTTTTGTCGTAATTCTTATTAAAACATTAAACCGTTTTTTGTCGTAATTCTAATTTTTCTTTTTTTGTCGTAATTATTATTATCGTAATTTGTCGTAATTCTAATATCGATATTTTCGACAGATAGATAGATAAACACAGATAGATAGATAGATAGATAAACACGACGATATAGATAGATAGATAGATAGATAAACACAACGATATAGATAGATAGATAGATAGATAGATAGATAAACACAACGATATAGATAGATAGATAGATAGATAAACACAACGATATAGATAGATAGATAGATAGATAAATACAACGAATAGATAGATAGGTAGATAGATAGATAGATAAACACAACGATATAGATAGATAGATAGATAAACACAACGATAGATAGATAGATAAACACAACGATATAGATAGATAGATAGATAGATAGATAAACACAACGATATAGATAGATAGATAGATAGATAGATAAACAACGAGATAGATAGATAGATAGATAGATAAACACAACGATAGATAGATAGATAGATAAAGACAACGATATAGATAAATAGATAGATAGATAGATAGATAGATAGATAGATAAACACCAATTCCAAAGACATTGAACGTGTTGTGTAAAAAAATGTTTGTTTAATGTCTTGTTTTTAGTTTAAATAAACAAGAATATCTAAATATTTTGAATTTTTGAAACATTTTTTCTTTTACTTGTAATTCATCGAAGTGACATTTGTTTTTCTTTCAGTAGATCTATCTATCTATCTATCTATTTCCATTTGTTCATATCTATCTATTTCCATTTGTTCATATCTATCTATTTGTTTGTTTATCTATCTATCTATCTATCTATCTATCTATCTATCTATCTATCTATATCGTTATGTTTACCTATCTATCTATCTATCTATCTATCTATCTATCTATTATCTATCTATCAATCTATCTATCTATATCGTTGTGTATCTATCTATCTATCTATCTATCTATCTATCTATCTATCTATCTATATCGTTGTGTTTATCTATCTATCTATCTATCTATCTATCTATCTATCTATCTATATCGTTGTGTTTATCTATCTATCTATCTATCTCTATCTATCTATCTATCTATCTATCTATCTATATCGTATCTATATCGTTGTGTATCTATCTATTATCTATCTATATCGTTGTGTTATCTATCTATCTATCTATCTATCTATCTATATCGTTCGTGTTTATCTATCTATCTATCTATCTATCTGTGTTTATCTATCTATCTGTCGAAAATATCGATATTAGAATTACGACAAATTACGACAAATTACGATAATAAGAATTACGACAAAAAAAGAAAAATTAAAATTACGACAAAAAACGGTTTAATGTTTTAATAAGAATTACGACAAAAAAAGAAAAATTAGAATTAAGACAAAAAAGCACCCCACCCCCCCTCAAATAGGCGTCGATACGATAGTTGGGATTGTTATTTGAGTTGGTTGTTTTCTTTCAAGTAACACCGCTCTAGCGGTTATAGTTGGGGTTGAAATTTGATACATCACCGAACAGCAAATTTGGAGGCAGGGGACCGGGACGAACTTCCTCATAGAGTACGTTTTTTTGTCAACGAGCAAATGTATACACTGCCTTTTGAAATCTTTTTATTTTTTTCGGTATTTTCATTTTATTTTAATTCAAAACATGAATTTTGCCGAGTTTCGCCAATAAGTTGAGTTGAAATAATTGTCTTATTTAGATTATTTAAAAAGCAAGTTTACTAATTAAATCAGACAGGTTTTCCGATTTTTTATATATATTTTACAAACGGTTGTTCGCATTTATTTACAGCAGACTACGGTAGAATATTCGGCTAGGAGCCTCACGGTTCCTGGCCCTCACCAGCTCAGCGTATGAGTAGCTCAGGGATTTGTGTAGTAAAGTAATGAGCCGATGGTAGGTGTGGCACTCGGCCTATGACGCCAAGAAAACAATCTCCTTGGTCTAGCGTTAGTGAAAAGTGGATAGACTCCCTCGCAGTCCGGAGGATACCGACTTCAAGACACCGACTTTACTTAAAAAAATACTGGACAAATAAAATCGCGTCAGCTGCAATTTTTTTAAAAAAGTTTAGGGGTTTGTGCTTGAAAAATCATAGCTCACACATCTATGATTTTTCTATTAAAAAAAACAAAAACAAAAAACACCAGCGTGCTTCAATTAAGAATTAATACGGATATCATAGTCGCAGCAGAAACACCAAAAAAGGAATATTGAGATTGAGGATAAGCCAATTTAATAAAAATTAAATACTTATGTTCTTAAAAGTATAAGTAAATGAAATTATTTGGAAGCATAGAATTGGATTTATTGTTTTGTATTATAAACTGTATAAAAGAAATCTAAAAAAAAGTAAGTTATGAAAAGTGTATTGCGTTTCTTCCTTCAATATGGCGTAAACTAATGACGTGACATTTTGATCGTACCATAAAATAAACTATTTTTTTTTTAAATTAAAAATGGCCTGACATTTTTTAATTAAAATATAAAAGAATCTAAAGCTTCAGATTTTTATTTATGCTTGTTTAATATTTTGTTTTTAGTTAAAATAAATAAAAAAAAAAGCATATCTAAATATTGTTTTTTTTATTTGTTGGAAAGGTATATATTAAAAAATAAAATGAAGACTTTACCAGATTGAAGGCATTTTATCGACAATTTTTTAAGCCAGATGTGCATCAAGTAAATGTAAATATTTTTGTAAATACCCCCCCCCCATACTACAAAGAAGGAGGAGGGTTAAAATATTTACATTTACTTGTCCCAAAAAGACAAGAGTGAGTAAAATATTGTATTAACTTTTCGGAAGCACCGATTTTTTTCATCAGGCACCACTTCAGATTGGGGAATTCATTCGTAAGTGGGGTTGTTTTATCAACGCCTAGATTTTTTCTAAGGCGGGAGGAATTTCTGCGAATAGCCCCAATATTTTACTTAATTTTACTTAGTATAATATTTAAAATATTTAAAATATTTTACTTACTTTTACTTAGTTGACTTAATTGCTAATTACGACTAATTAAAACCAATTAAAGTTGACTTTTTTCAAACAATATTTAGTCCTGAAACCAAGGAATATTTCAGTATAAATTTTGTGTCAATAACATGAATAGAAAAAAATCCTTATGGAAGAGAAAGGTGTTTATCTCAGCTTTAGTATAATAATAGAAGATAAAAGATATATCAATATATATACGTATGTATATATATACGTATAACACTTTTTGTCATAAATATACAAAACTTTCATTTTTATATTCCTGGTGAAGCTTTTTAAAATTATTTATTTATTTTTAAATATTATCTTGATAGATATAGAGACCAAGATTGAAGAAAGTGATATATATATATATATATATATATATATATATATATATATATATATATATATATATATATATATATAAAGGAACGAAAAGGCCTGTTTACTTATGTGGGGTCATTTTAAACAGAAAATGTAGGTGGGCTCATACAGTTCGTACATATAAACACCTTTCGAATAAAAATGGTGGGAGAAATATACATCGATATTTTTTCTGCTTAAAAATGGGGGTGCCTAAATTTTCAATCGAGTTTTTCTTCAAAACTTATACTTTGTTTGACTAAAATAAGGTTTGCATTAAATAGATATTTATTTCTAGAATCTAAAAATATAACATTTTAAACTTAACATCAGCATTTTCATATTTTAAATGAATTTTATATATTAATTTTTCATAGCAAAAATACTTAATTAAAGTTTTGAAATAAAATAACTGATGCATTATAAAATTCATTAATTGATAAATCAATACTGAAAATTTCATTAACATCGGATAATTACCTGATTTTTGGTAATTTTTTTTTGCAATCGCGAATGTTATATTAAAATTGAAGACAAGTGCGTAAAACCATTGAAAAAGAGACAGAATAGCGGATCGCGTCGAAATTGACCAAAACAAATAGTTTTAAATGTATTAAAAATAAACTGCATATGTAATGATATTTTTCTTTTTTTTTAATGATGATCATTGTTACTACTTATCGATTTAGACAAAGTTTGACCTTAAATAATAGATTTAATTATTTTTAATTCGCTTTTAAAACTCGTAGAAGCTAATTTTTTTTGCTAGTTCCCAATGTAAACACCTTTAGAATAAAAATGGTGGGAGAAATTGTGTCCATAAATTTTCTATTAAATCCTGTTGGATCGTCAATTTTAGACGTGATCAATGCATGTGCAAAAATGTCATTGGTTTTCGTAAACAAACGTGCATATAAAAATGAACCGTTAATAACATCATATTCACACATTCACTATACACTTAATATCATTTTGACCCACACATAAACATTACTTAACAGTGTCCTGAAGATGGTACAATATACCGAAATGCTTAAGTATTGACACTAAAAATTGTTTCCCCTGATCATAACATCCTGTGTTTGTTATATTTTTAAAATATTTTCTTCTCATATCGTCGGATTAATTTCCTCACTATATTTCCACACACACACACACACACACACACACACACACACACACATATATATATATATATATATATATATATATATATATATATATATATATGCAGCTCACCGTTTTATTTGTTTAACTTTTTGAAGGTCACCATTGTACTCTTTGAACTTTGTTTTTATCAAGCAATAGCAATATTCGAACACGAGTTTCTTGCCATCATATGCATATATATATATATATATATATATATATATATATATATATATATATATATATATAAATTTATTTTTATTATATATATATATATATATGTAGTAAAGATGTGGAACAAAGGATGAAAACCCAGACAAGCGTATGCAGGAGATATATTTCGCTAAGCGTTAGACTCGGCTTCATCAATAGTTTATTTGATCATTAAATCATCATACAAGTGTTTTGTAGAAGAGAAAGTGGACGGGAGAAGGTCTAACCGACTGAAACGTTGCATCGTCGACATCACTACCTACAATAAACATACATTTTCTACAACATCCCGTGTTTGTCTACCTTTCTCCACATAATGTCGGATTAATCTCCTCATATTTCTCCCATATATATATATATATATATATATATATATTATTGTCCATTACAAAGAAGAAACATTAAAATAAAAACCCTGATAATATCTTTTTTTTTAAATTTCGGCCCTTGGAAATAATGAAAATTATAAACGAAAAACAATGTTTACATTTTTGCACCGTTAATTCAATTGAAATTTAACGTAGCCAAAAACGAGTAATGGCTAGAGGCTTTTTTTTTTAATCCAATCAAAAATCAATTAATGGTCAGTTTTTAACGAAAATTTCCACAATTACTTACCTTTTGATGTAAATATGTTTGAAATATTTTTTTCTAAAATATATTAGGGGAAATATTATTTTTTACGAGGTCTACCCCATCTATCTTATTTTATGAAATACGAAAAAATGAAGAGACAAAAATTAGTTTTACTTTTTTTCTTTAAAGGTAAGAGTCTGAATAATAATAACAGAAGATTTTTATAAGTCTCAATGCGAGAGCTTTTTAGTGAAATCAGCTTGAGAAATTACACTTTCAGGTAGACTATGCTAACAATTTACGAGCTTAAATTCACAGTATACCTAAAAAAATTGGATCTAATTTTCTTTCCTTTAATTCATCAGATCCTTAGGTACCACCAAAATAGGTCACGTGATCAGTTTAGGCCATATACAAGGAAGAAACGTAAATATTTAAAACCTTTTTTTTTCTAAATCTTGCAAAAAAGAAATAACGAAAATACAGAGTTGTTACAAAAAAAAAAAAAAACAACAGTTAATTCAGAGATCAAATTATCCGATTAGGGAAAAATTACTCACCGTTATTTTGAAAAATAAGTAAAACAGTCCGATTTTTTACAAACCGGTTAGTTTCTTTATTGATATTTTTTAGCAGAATTCTGTATTCATGGTTTTTTAACTAAAAGAAAAAAAAAAACTCCCATATAGAAACTCATAAAAATCTTCTGATATAATTATTCAGAGACTTGTCTTGATAGAAAGAAAAAAATGGAAAAAATAGAAAAAAAAAAAAAATGAATCTTTTTTGTTGGTTCATTTTTTTCAGATTTCATAAAATAAATTGGTGGGGGGATGTAGACCTCGTAAAAACATTTTTCCCCTGATATATTTTAGGAAAAACCTATTTCAGACATTTTTACATACAAAGGTAAATAATTCTGGAAATTTTCATAAAAATCGGACTATTAATTGATTTTTCATATAATTTAAAAAAAAAAACCTTTAGTCGTAACTTGTTTTTGGCTACATTAAATTTCAATTGATTTAACAGTGCAAAAATGTAAACATTGTTTTTTGTTCATAATCTTCATTATTTACGTAAGCTGAAGAACGTTTTTAAAAATCAACAAGAGTTTTTTTAAGTTTCTTCTTTTGAATGGACAAAAATTTTCAAGATAATATTAACCTTTATGCAAGTTTCATAGTGTTGAATATGGGGGGGGGGGGTAAATTTCACTGGGAAAATTGGTGGTACCTACAGATCCCTTGTAGATTCAAAATCAATTCAACCCCTTGATTGAAAAAATACTAATAATCAGGGAATTATCCAATTTTAATGAAAAAAATATATACATCGATATGGTTGATGCTCATTATGTTACTACTTAAAGAAAATTAAATAAATTCAAATAACTGTCTTTTAATTTTTTGTCATTCGGGAAATTTAAATTTTTTTCTCCGCCCATCTTAAACAAAAAGTCCTTATATGCCGACGGATTTTATAAATATTTATTGTGAAAATAAACATATTGGATTTTCAAATTAGTCATGTTTTTAGTTCTTAGTTTATTGTTGTTTTTGTTTGGGGTGGGGGTTGTATTCAGGGAAAATGACGTCATTGTTTGTTCTAAGAATGTGAGTTTAAAAAACAGTTTCATTTTGCTTTTTTCTGATCTTAACTGCCATGAAATAAATAGAACGTAAACATAAAGAAAAAGAAAAGAAAAAAGAACAATGAAAAGTATAGAAAAAGAAAAGAAAGAAAAAAACGAGTTAAAAGCAATGGATAGAAAGAAAGATAGTGAAAGCAATGGATAGAATAGAAATACCCAAAATTTGTCTGCTAAACTCTGCTAAGGTTTTTTTTTTAAAAACGAATTAAAATTAATTAAATCTATTATTTAAGGTCAAACTTTTGTCTACATCGATAAGTAGTAACATAATGACCATCAATAAAAAAAAAAAAAAAAAAGCAAAATAATATTACACATTTAATTAATTTTTAATACATTTAAATCGATTTTTCCGGTCAATTTAACATATCATTCGCGATTGCAGAAAAAAAATTACCAAAAATCAGGTAATTATCCGATTGTAATGAAATTTTCAGTATTGATTTATCAATTAATGAATTTTATAATGCATCAGTTATTTTATTTCAAAACTTTAATTTAGTATTTTTGCTATGAAAAATTAATGTATAAAATTCATTTAAAATATGAAAATGCTGATGTTAAGTTTAAAATGTTATATTTTTAGATTCTAGAAATAAATGATTTTTCATTTTTTAAATTTTTTAATCCATTCGTAATTCGATAAGTGTAAGTAAGTGCAATAATCCAATTTCTTATTAGCATTTACTTTATTAATTCCTAATAATCACAAAAAAAAATCACTACATTACTTTCCCGAACTCTATAAACATATAAGTTCTTGAAAATTACTTTGACGAGAAATGTCGCTGTTCTTTGCTCACATCTACTTCTGACTGGCATATTATTACTGTAAACTGTTCATCTTCCTCACACTAATACATTATTCTGTGTACTTGACATGAGACATTGATGAGTTGTGCTGCACCTGAGCACTGTACACATACATGCATATTATTACTGTAAACTGTTCATCTTCCTCACACTAATACATTATTCTGTGTACTTGACATGAGACATTGATGGGTTGTGCTGCACCTGAGCACTGTACACATACATGCATATTATTACTGTAAACTGTTCATCTTCCTCACACTAATACATTATTCTGTGTACTTGACATGAGACATTGATGGTTGTGCTGCACCTGAGCACTGTACACATACATGCATATTATTACTGTAAACTGTTCATCTTCCTCACACTAATACATTATTCTGTGTACTTGACATGAGACATTGATGAGTTGTGGTGCACCTGAGCACTGTACACATACATGCATTATTACTGTAAACTGTTCATCTTCCTCACACTAATACATTATTCTGTGTACTTGACATGAGACATTGATGAGTTGTGCTGCACCTGAGCACTGTACACATACATGCATATTATTACTGTAAACTGTTCATCTTCCTCACACTAATACATTATTCTGTGTACTTGACATAAGACATTGATGAGTTGTGCTGCACCTGAGCACTGTACACATACATGCATATTATTACTGTAAACTGTTCATCTTCCTCACACTAATACATTATTCTGTGTACTTGACATGAGACATTGATGGGTTGTGCTGCACCTGAGCACTGTACACATACATGCATATTATTACTGTAAACTGTTCATCTTCCTCACACTAATACATTATTCTGTGTACTTGACATGAGACATTGATGAGTTGTGCTGCACCTGAGCACTGTACACATACATGCATATTATTACTGTAAACTGTTCATCTTCCTCACACTAATACATTATTCTGTGTACTTGACATGAGACATTGATGAGTTGTGCTGCACCTGAGCACTGTACACATACATGCATATTATTACTGTAAACTGTTCATCTTCCTCACACTAATACATTATTCTGTGTACTTGACATGAGACATTGATGAGTTGTGGTGCACCTGAGCACTGTACACATACATGCATATTATTACTGTAAACTGTTCATCTTCCTCACACTAATACATTATTCTGTGTACTTGACATGAGACATTGATGGGTTGTGGTGCACCTGAGCACTGTACACATACATGCATATTATTACTGTAAACTGTTCATCTTCCTCACACTAATACATTATTCTGTGTACTTGACATGAGACATTGATGAGTTGTGCTGCACCTGAGCACTGTACACATACATGCATATTATTACTGTAAACTGTTCATCTTCCTCACACTAATACATTATTCTGTGTACTTGACATGAGACATTGATGGGTTGTGCTGCACCTGAGCACTGTACACATACATGCATATTATTACTGTAAACTGTTCATCTTCCTCACACTAATACATTATTCTGTGTACTTGACATGAGACATTGATGGTTGTGCTGCACCTGAGCACTGTACACATACATGCATATTATTACTGTAAACTGTTCATCTTCCTCACACTAATACATTATTCTGTGTACTTGACATGAGACATTGATGAGTTGTGCTGCACCTGAGCACTGTACACATACATGCATATTATTACTGTAAACTGTTCATCTTCCTCACACTAATACATTATTCTGTGTACTTGACATGAGACATTGATGAGTTGTGGTGCACCTGAGCACTGTACACATACATGCATATTATTACTGTAAACTGTTCATCTTCCTCACACTAATACATTATTCTGTGTACTTGACATGAGACATTGATGAGTTGTGCTGCACCTGAGCACTGTACACATACATGCATATTATTACTGTAAACTGTTCATCTTCCTCACACTAATACATTATTCTGTGTACTTGACATGAGACATTGATGAGTTGTGCTGCACCTGAGCACTGTACACATACATGCATATTATTACTGTAAACTGTTCATCTTCCTCACACTAATACATTATTCTGTGTACTTGACATGAGACATTGATGAGTTGTGCTGCACCTGAGCACTGTACACATACATGCATATTATTACTGTAAACTGTTCATCTTCCTCACACTAATACATTATTCTGTGTACTTGACATGAGACATTGATGAGTTGTGCTGCACCTGAGCACTGTACACATACATGCATATTATTACTGTAAACTGTTCATCTTCCTCACACTAATACATTATTCTGTACTTGACATGAGACATTGATGAGTTGTGCTGCACCTGAGCACTGTACACATACATGCATATTATTACTGTAAACTGTTCATCTTCCTCACACTAATACATTATTCTGTGTACTTGACATGAGACTTTGATGAGTTGTGCTGCACCTGAGCACTGTACACATACATGCATATTATTACTGTAAACTGTTCATCTTCCTCACACTAATACATTATTCTGTGTACTTGACATGAGACATTGATAAGTTGTGCTGCACCTGAGCACTGTACACAATAAATTTCATTATTTCATAATTCAATTTCCTTCTTTTTCTCGTAATAAATTGTCTAATAACATCATAAAATTAATAATGTAAAAATCTTTCAGATTTATTTTGATAATTTCAGAAATAATGCTAAGAAAAAGTATTTAAGAGAGGATTTTCGAAAAATATTGCAAAAATCGACATTGTGAATTTAAAAAAAACCCAACCTTTTTCTCTAATATTGTCGGTTTGCATTTGAAAGAGGCAGACGACAATATGTCAGCCATCCCTCCCCCATCCCCTCCCAACACCACCACTTTCTCCCACACTTGACCTCCCCCCACCCTCTCTCTCTCTCTCCCTCTCTCTCTCTCTCTTTCAACTCACTGTTTTTCTCTGCTTTTTGCCACTTTGTGCATGCGGACACACACACACACACACACACACACACACACACACACACACACACACACACACACACACACACATACACACACTTACACTAAAATTTTATCGTGACTAAAGCGAGATAAAACTTAATACGATGGTCTGATAATTTCATCCAATGAACTTCGTTTTCTTTCTTTCTTCCCACTATATATTTTATAATTTTCTAATTATATTATTATAGAATTTTTAAAATCATTTTTTTTTTAAGATTAATTATATTTTTTATCAATTATATATTGGTACATTTTATTCTTTATATTATTTTGTTTCGGTTTCTTATTCAATTTTATTTAAATTTGATTATATATTGAATTCTACTTAGACTAAGTTAAGTTAATAACACCCCATCCCTAATCATTAAAAAACATTTTTTTTTATAAATATAGTCAAGAAATTTTGTTTTTTTTTATCTTTTTTAGATATTAAATCACACATATACATTTTTGAATATAATCCGGTTAAGCTGGGAAAATTAAAGAAGATACATTGTAACCCTTTTTTTTTTTAGCTGAATTTGTAAATTCATATTTGCGCTGTGTGCCTACATTTGATGTGATTTCTGGAGAAATTTCTTTCGGGGTTTTTCATTCTATTTTTATCTGTGAGTTATTATCCTTGTTCCCTTGTACTAGGTTAGGCACCAAGGCCTATTAACGTTGGACCCATACAAGCCGAGAACTCATGTGGTGGCGGGGTTAAAAATGCTGTGTCTATCCCCTCGCATTCCCCCTCAAGGGGCCGCCTCAGGCACTGGGCAATAAACCCTATCCCTGTCCTTTAAATCGGGAGGAGCAGGTGTGCCTGGGGAATGGCCCCCTGGGGATCGACGCTCGTTGATTTTGACCCGCGGCGCGGGCGCGGTACACCCGACCCAGCGTGCTGTTGACTTCTTATCTCAAGAGAATGAACTTTTTATGATTTAGAAATGTATCTAAATTTTCTAAAAGGCCTTTAAGTTTTGGTCGAATAAAATTTATTACAGATTGACGGTTTATTTGAGTTTTCCTTCCTTTTAATTATTTTGTATACTATTTTCAATAAAGAATGTTGAATTGACGAAACTCAGGAGGGTTTTCAGATATCCTGGGTGGAAATGGACCCATAATCACTTAATACCCGATTATTTTTAAGCTTTTTTCTTTACAAATTACTTACTTCTGGACTCTTTCAAAACACCCGTACCGTTGGAAGAAAGGGACTACCTTAGAATTCATTCCCTAACACCAATTACACTTGGTTTACCCCACTAAAGTAGATATATATATATATATATATATATATATATATTTATATGTAGTGTGTGTGTGGTGTATGTGTTATTTTGGCAGCATTCTTTCATTTATACATGTAGAATTAAACAAAAGGCAACATCTCCTGTTTAACAATTTTATTTTTTATCTTTTCTAATTTTCTGGCCAACTTTTTAATGTTTAGATTGGAAGTGGTGGATAAAGTCCACCCAAAAGTTCAGTTCCCGCGAGTACTTTCGGCACTTCGAAGGCGCCATCATCAGGGTGATGTATATCCAGTTTAAAAAAAAAAATTATATTAATGTGGAGGCTGTGGAAGGAGAAAGAATTGGTGTCGAGAAAGGTTGTTGTGGTGTTATAGGCATTTTATAATGTGTTTACTGCTATTTGGAAATTGATTTTATTTAAGATGGTTGATATTGTTTTATTGTATTAGAGCTGCTAGAATTCTGGAGTTTTGTTATTTTAGTTCTTTGTGCAGAATGTGGTATTTTTTCCGTTAGAATTATTCGGTATAGAGTGGGGGCATAGAAATGTTAATTTACGGTGTTAGGAGATGTTGCCTTTTGTTTTAATTCTACACACACACACACAACATACACACACACACACACACACACATAAATATATATATATTATATACTAATATATAAATATGTGTATGTGTGTGGTGTGGTGTTTACTGTGTGGTGAGTAAAAACAAAACAGTTTGTTTGAGATGCAATAGCCGGACAATTTTCGGGAGAATGTGCTTAATTGAAGCATACCTTAATTTGAAAAATAATTATGATAATTAATTAATGAGGCGAATTAATTTTCAAATTAGGTATGTCTTCATTAAGCACATCCCCCCCCCACCTTAAATTATATATATTGGTGGGGTTCATAAGCGATAACCCTCATGCTTCCAGGACCTGGCTAGCAAAGCCGGAGTGGAAGCTGAATATTGAAATATTGGCCTCGCTGGCATCTTCCTTGGCATGTATTGCAACCATCGCCGGAAAAGAGTTCTAATGCCAGGAAGACCGCCCCCTCTACCCCACAAGGGGGGTTGGAAGTCGATACGTGCTTGATCATGCGCGCAAAGATCCCCCTACCAAAAGAGTTGACGTTCTGTTGTCACATGCTGCCTATGGAAGTGATGGTAGAAAAATGGAAATCAACTTTAGAGGAAGGTATTTACTGTTTTGATGAGGAATCAAAGAAATTAAGCTTGTGGTGGAATGGCGATGGGGAGGGGTGAGAGGGGAGAAGGGGGGAGAGAGGATGGGCATTTGGAAATTGGATAGTGAATTGAACGGAATCTTAGGTGCGAAAAACGTCAAAGCACAATACATAATCTTAGACTTTATTATTTGAATGACTTAACTTAAATTTCTCGCTTCTTTTCTTTCTTTCTTTCTTTCTTTCTTTCTTTGTCTCTTTCTTTCTTGGTCTCTGTTTCACTCTTTCTTTCCTTGCTTTCTTTTCTGTCTTTCTTTTTCTTTCCTTCTATCTTGTCTTTCTTTCTACTTTTCTTTCCTTCTTTCTACTTTTTCTTTCTTTTTCTTCCTTTCTTTCTTTCTTTCTTTCTCTCTCTCCTTTCACTTTTCATTTCTTTCCTTCATTCTTTTCATTTTTTTCTTCTGTTTCTGTCTTTCCTTCCTCCTAACGTTTCTTTCTGCTTTTTTCTTTCTTTTCTTTCTTTGTCTTTATTTCACTCTTATTTCTTCCCTTTTTCTTTCCTTCTTTCTTTTTTTTTTCTTTCTTTCTTTCTTTCTTCTTTCTTTCTTTCTTTCTACTTTTTCTTTCTTTCTTTTTTTCTCCTCTTTCTTTTCTTTCATTTGTTTCTTTATTTATTTTTCTTTCCTTCTTTCATTCTTTCTTCCTCTTCTCCTTCTTGCTTTCTTTTCTTCTTTCTTTCTTTCTTTCCTTCACTCTTTCTCCCTTTTCTTTTTTTCCTTTCTTTCCTTCTTTCTTTCTTTCCTTCTTTCCTTCTTTCTCTTCTTATTCTTTCTTTTCCTTCACTCTTTCTCCCTTTCTTTTTTCCTTCTTCTTTCCTTCTTTCCTTCTTTCTTTCTTTTCTTCTTTATTTCTTTCTTTCCATGCACTCTTTCTCCCTTCTTTTTTCCTCTTCTTTCTTTCTTTTCTTTCTTTCCCTTTCTTTCTTTCTTCTTTCTCTCTTTTCTCTCTTTCTCTCTTTCCTTTCTTTCTTTCTCCTTTTTTTCTTATTTTTTTTCTTTTTCTTCATTCTTTTCCTTCTTTTCTGCCTCTTTTCCTTTCGTTCTTTCTTCTTTCCCCTCCACTCTTTGCTCTCTTCTTCTTTTCTTTCTTTTCCTTTTCCCCATGTCCTCGTTTTTCTTCTTCTCTTGGTTTGTCTATTATACCCTCCCCATTTTTTGAAAAGTAGCCCCGCTATAGATAAGTGCTCCAATTTTCCGTACTTGATTCCTTCCACCAACACCCCACCCCCCCCTTCTTCTTCTCTTGAGAATCATTCACAAACAAGGGAAAGAGATTAACAGTCGGTCATTTTTACTTTCAGTCGGTCAGTCTCACAGCTACCACGAAGATGACGGCTATATCAAAACAGACACAAATTCACACCTGTTATATTTTAGTATAGGTCGATTTTGGAACTGTAACGGCCCTCGTGTGGCGAAAGTTAACAAACTAAACACAAAACAATTACCACAAAGAATATTTTTCTTCTTCAAAAACTTTGTGTTCTTTGAGGGAAATAGATTTTCAATTCTTTTAAATTTTATCACTGTTTACAGCCTCTTAATTAATGAGGAAAAAAGTAGCAACATCAGGGCGAGTGTCGGCATGATGGTGGGGGTTCATATTTCAATATGAATCTAGTTTATTTAATGATATTCCAACCCTTATAGGGTTATTTCAATAGAGTTAGGTCGATTGGAACTGTAACGTTTCCATGTTTGACGAAAGCTGCTAATTAGCATAAATATCTTTTTCTATTATTTAGGGGTAAAAATCGCATATCTGGGGTGTCGGTGAGGATGGCGGCATATTTTTCAATTGATATTTTAAAATTATGTTTTTATTTATCGCGATTAATCGTTTAAACACATACACACACACACACACACACACACACACAACACACACACACACAACACAACACACACACACATATATATATATAATATATATATATATATGGGAGAGAAATGTGAGGAGGTTATACCGACAATTATTGGTGAAGGAAAGAGACAAACACGGGATGTTATGAAACTGGATGTTTATTGTTCGACGATGCACGTCTTCGTGCCATTAGACCATCTTTTTGACCCATCCCTTCATCAATCCAACATTTCTGACCAAAACACCTTGCATCTCCATATAACACTCCCCATTTTTAGAGGGAGGAAAAAATCCAACTACCCACCCCCAGCCACCCTGCCCCTACAGAACAACCTACCGTTTTTCACATATTCTGGAAAATGTCCTTCATTGAAGCTAGAACTGGTTTTTGGTCCTGATGATGCGGTCTAAATGCCGAGACGTTGCCATCCGTCGACCCCAATAAAACATCACAGTTTCCATAACATACCCGTGGTTTGTTCAACCTTTTTCTTCAATATATATATATATATACTATATTATATATATATATAATATTATATATATATATAATATAGTATATATTATATAATCATTTCTCACATTCAAATCACCACCAAATATCCCTTATTACTCTCTAGCGCGCACTTTCTATACACTCTAGTTCTCTTTACCAAAATCAATCACAATAATATTATTCTCCTCTCTCTCTTCTCTTCTCTTTCTCTCCTCTCTCTATCTATCTATCTCTTTCCTCCCCCCTCCTTTTTAACATGGGGTTTTTTACTTCTATTTTTTGGTATCAGTATTCATTATACTAACATACAACTTTCACTGTTTGAGAGAATTTGACCATTTTTAAAGAAAAAAAATGAAAAAATTTGACCTACGCTATTTTCCGATATTGGATAGTTATAAGGTCCCCATATTCTTGTGATCACTTTCCTTCTCTCTCTCTCTTCTCTCTCTCGCCCTGTATCTATCTAATATCTATCTATCTACTATCTATCTCTCTTCTCTTTTCTCTTTTCCCCCCTCTATTAATCATGGGTTTTATCTGTTCGATTTGTCATTACAACTGAAATTTTTAAAGCTAAAGTATTAATTATTGCATGTCAACAAATGAAACTTCTTGTTACAATCCAAAGTAAATGCGATCTAAGTTATCGACTCAAAGAATTAAACGTAAATAAAAGAATAATCTTTAAACCCTTAACCACTAATTCTGCGGTTTATTTCTGTTTCGCAAAAAATGTGTCATTTTGGTTTAGATATTGAGGAGAGAGGGGGGAGGAAGGAGGGAAGAGACGAGGATGAGAGAGACAGAGAGACGAGAGAGAGAGAGGAGAGTAACGTTATGTGTGTATTTTCACAGTACCCAAATGATAGACATAGATGAACGCTAGCCGTCCTGGGTTTGGCGACTATGGCGAAAATATATTCACCGTACTAAAAAACTTCTGAACGTGGCGTCATCTGTGATAAAAAAAAAAAAGTACAACCGCGAGGAGAAATATATCCTTCACAAGGTGGCTTAATGCTTTTTTCAGCTCGTCTCGTATAAGGCTGTATCGGAGAGGAAGAAAGGCAGATAGAGAAAGAGGGAGAAGAGAGGAACACTGTTAATTACGATGTTGACTGTTGACCCCCATACTAGGCACCAGAGGCCCGTCCGTCTCCCCACGCGTCCGAAAAGCAAAAAAGAGACCGGTACCCTTTCTGTCGTAATTCACTATAATTGCTGCACCAAAATAATGACCATAAGGAAAAAACTACACAGCAAAGCGAAAATTCGATGACCCAACAAAATAGTAAAATCTCCTCAGGGTCTTCAGTGACTCTTCTGAGATATTCTGTCATGATTGCAGCAGTGCAGTGTTCTGAATCGTTTTAACCCTTTTCCTCTGATTTTCCAAAACATTCCAGACCCTTTTTCAATCTCCTTTTGGGACCGTTCCAAGTGCACCAACTTACAAATTAGGTTATCCCACCTTCACTTTCATATTCCATTTTAACTTTATTTACTGCTTCTTTTGGAGTTTTCACGAATCAGCATTAGCTGAACTGGTCTTTTCACTGGAGTCTGAGACCAGTAGTCCTCCTCAGGTCTCCAGGATTCATTTCTGAGTTTATGCTGGAGATGCAGCAGTGCACACGTGTTCCTGAATGGTTTCAATCCTTCCTCTTGATTCTCCAAAAACTTTCCAAACCCTTTTTCCAAAATCCTTTTGGGACCGTTTCCAAGTGCACCAAACTCAATGGGTATCACCTTTTCACTTTCATGTCCACAACTCTTTTTCAGTTCTCTGCAAGGCCAGTATTTGTCTATTTTTTTCCTTTTTCCTTTTAGCGTCACCCTGTGATCTGGCTGGCGCACTGCAAAATCCAACAGTTGACAAGTTCTTTCTTTTTTGTTATCAACACTAGCGTCTGGTCTTCTTGCTGGGATAAGGTTGATCCGTTTTTATTTCCAAAGGTCCCAGAGGAATAATTTTTTATGCGTTCGTTTCTCAAGAACAAGATTCTGGTTTATGCAATACCATTTTTTTTGCATGGGTCTAAATTTAATTTTTTGCATAAATTTCCAGTGGATCACCTTTTTCCCAACCCAGTCGTGTCTAGATTGTATTCTCGTTGTTTCTTAGTTTGCATACATTTCGCAGGTATATTGGGGTTACAGATTATTATTATGTATTATGTATTATTATATATTTATTATTATTATTCTCTATCTATCTATCTATCTATCTTTCTATATGAGATTGCATATAGTTTTTACAATTGTTGATTTATGAGAGAGATTGTTATTAAAAAGTAAAAAAAAAAAAAAAATGCAAAAAACAAAAAAGAAAGATTAAAAAGCAAAACCTGAGACCTGTTTGCGCTGGGAGAAGGGTCCACGGGCAATCGAAGACGCGTTTTAAAATGTCGACAAGTTAGAAGCGAAACTCTTCAGCCTGGGTAAGCAGGACGAAGGCGCCTTTATCTCATTGCTCAGCCTCAAAAGGAGTGTTCTGCCTTGGCCTCTTGATGACGGTCACTCAGAAAGAACAGAACCGCGCGACCGAGGACGAGTGGCGCTAAGAAACAGGTTAGCTTGATGGTTGTCACGTCTAGAATGAGGAGGGAAGAGAAGAGGAAAGAGGGAACATGGAAAAGTTGTTGCGCGGAGAACACACATAAAGAGAAGGAGGAAGAGGTGGGGGGTGAGATGTGAGAGGACAGTCGTCGACGAGAAGAGAGAGAGAGGAGAGAAGGCGAGAGAAGATGACGAGAGGAGGAGAGAGAGTAGAAGTTTTTTTTTTTTGTTATTTTGTTTTTAAAATTGTTTATTAGAAAAAAGAGGGAGATTCAGGATTGAGGAGAGGGGGGAAAGAGAGAGGTTGAAGTGGGTACTGAGTGAGAGAGAGGAGAGGGTAGAGAGAGGAGAGAGAGTTAAAATGTTTAGAAAAAGAGGAAGAGATTCAGATTGAGAGAGAGAGAGAGAGAGGAGAGAGAGAGAGAGATGAGAGAGAGACGAGAGAAGTGTTAGAAAAAGAGGGAGATTCAGATTGGGGGGAGGGAGGGAGAGACGATGAGAGAGGAGAGAGGAGAGAGAGAGAGAGAGTTAACAATGTTAGAAAAAGGAGGGAGAGATTTCAGATTTGAGAGAGAGAGAGGAGAGAGAGAGAAGACGAGAGAGAGAGAGAGAGAAGAGAGGAGAGAGATGTTAATGTAGAAAAAAGAGGGAGATTCAGATTGAGAGAGGAGAGAGAGAGAGAGAGAGAGAGAGAGTGTTTAGAAAAAAGAGGGAGATTCAGGATTTGAGACGAGTGAGAGAGAGAGAGAGAGAAGAGAGAGAATGAGAGGACGAGAGAGAGAGAGAGAGTTAAAAAGTGTTTAGAAAAAGAGGGAAGATTCAGATTGAGAGTGAGAGAAGAGGAGAGGAGGAGAGAGGAGACGAGTGTAGAAAGAAAAAGAGGGAGATTCAGATGGAGAGCAGAGAGAGAGAGAGAGAGAGCAGAGAGAGGGTCGAGGAGAGAGAGAGAGGGAGAGAGAGTTAAAAGTGTTAGAAAAAGAGAGACAGATTGAGAGAAGGAGGAAGAGAGAGAGAAGAGAAAGAGGAGGTAGAAAAAGAGAATTCATATTGAGAGAGAGAGAGAGAGAAGAGAGGAGAGAAGAGAGAGAGAGAGTAAGAGAAAAAAAAAGAGAAAGATTGCAGAGAGAGAGAGAGAGAGAAGAGAGGAGAGAGAGGGAGATGAAGGAAAAAGAGAGAGGATTCAAGAATAAGAAGAGGAGAGAGAGAGAGAGAGAGAGTGAGAGAGAGAGAAGAGAGAAGAGTTTAAAGTGTTAGAAAAAACGAGGGGATTCAGATTGGAGAGAGAGAGGAGAGAAAAAAAAAAGTAACATAACAAAAGAGAAGAGAGGAGAGAGAGAATGGAGAGAGAAGAGGAGAAAGAAAGGAGAGAGAGAGATTTAAAGTGTTAAGAAAAGACAAGGAGGGAGATTCAGATTGAGAGACAGACGAGAGAAGACAGAGAGAAAAGAGGAGAGAGAGAGAGAGAGAGACCGAGAGAGAGAGAGAAGGAAGAGTTAATGAAGTAATTAGAAAATAAGAGGGGATACCACAATTGTAGAGAGAGGCGGAGAGAGAGTTAAAATGCTAGGAAAAAGAGAGGGATTCAGATGAGAGAGAGAGAAAGAGGAGAGAGAGAGCGGGTGAGAGACAAGAGAGAGAAAGAGAGAGAGCAGGGTAGTAGGAGAGAGAAGCAAAACGAAGATGGTGCAGTCGGAGGTTGAACACAACAATGAGTGTGACAGCTTCGAGTCTCCGACAAAGTTACACAGCAACACAACTGATGTCCGCCACGAAGTCACCACACGGACGCGTCGCAAAAAATGCATCTCTCTCCCAGAAAGAAGGTGTGAGGAGCAAACATAAGTATAACATGAAAGAAAGAGGAAAACGAAAAAAAATCTGGAACTTGAGAAGGAATGCTCGGCGTGCAAGTAAATCCACATATAATCCTCGATATCACTAGAATGTCGTACGCAAGATATCAATGGTACTCTACATGTCGTTAGAACGGAACTAATGATACATAGATGAATAAGAAACGTGAACTTCAGAATGAGGAGGTAGAAGGTAGAATAGCCTAATGAAGTATACCCAAGCTATATGCACAGAGATGTATATAATATAGTGATCCTATAGTAGGAATAGTAGAGACTTGCGTATAAAATTAATGCAAAATGTGTGGCATTAGAACGCAACTAGACAACATACTGAATTTTATTATTGTGCAGATTATTTCCTCAAGCTTATTATCCCTGCCGAACTTCTCTATAAATATCGTGTGAGAAATGGAATCTATATCATGTCAGATACTATATTAGCCTATACTGGACAACAGTGCCCAACTACATACAGGGGTCAATGGTCGAAGGTATCTTCTCATAGATATTTAAAGAAAATGCGCGAGCATGTGTAGCTTCTAAAGCGATGAGTGATGATAGTAGAAATTAAAAGTGTATAGCAAACTCTTGTCATAAGAGTGGTGGAGCTCGCGCTCTCGCTTTTTTTGCAATAAGAAGGCTTGTCCATATCAATAACCGCAAACAAACACCTCCATCCGTTAAGAAAACAAAAAATTTAATTTCCAAATTACACCAAAGATAGCCTCTCCGAATTACGAGACATGCAAATAAAGGAAGATATAGACCAACATGCCCAACACAACCACACAACATTCAACAGGAACACAGGCAAATCACTAACATCCACCACTCATACTCCCCATAATAACCAGAGATATGTGCTGGGCTCGCTTGGTGTGTGTGTGTGTTGTAAATCAGTGAGTTAAGCCAGAATACATAATGAGAGAATTGTATCAGTTGTTGGGATACATTACTGTGAATGTAGCAACAAAAACCGAATACTACCCTGAAAACCAGCTCCTCATATATAATTTACAAAAACCACGTGTTTCCTCCTGGCTCAAGTTCGACTTATGCGAGACACACTATAGAGATTCGCTGCTCTCTTGTTACTCGCTCAAGAGTAACGGTGTCCAAAGAAAAAGCGAGAGCACCTGGTTACAAACGTTACCTGACTCAAGATCAAGGTATCGTAAAGGTAGATGTTTCAAACTAAAAATAACGAGGGACTGCACTGACTATGCTGTCTTATTCATTACAAATATATCAAACTCTGAAATGAATGTCATTAAATTCAAAGTTCGAATAATTCCAATTGAATAATTATGAAATAGATATACGTATTCTCTTTCGAAGCCGGATGACGTGCAACATACTACTGATGCAATTCATGTCCGTTAAAGAAGTAGAAGTTACCAGCGCGAGTCGTAGAAATGCAGTGGAGTGCCACTAAAGGAACTTATAAGTAACTGAAGCAGCAATGTAGGAAATGACCTGCTGAGATAGAATAAGTCTAAACTACATACACAACGACGATTCAGATATTAGCAATTGAATGAAAATAATGGTTAGGATGAGAACATTTAAATAAATGTAAGAACAATTCGAAATAAAATAACAAGAAATGGAAAATTGAAGGACAATAATGTAAACATTATGTGATGAACGATATACAAACAATATCTGTAATTGGTTAGGATTCAAAGTGATATTTGTTGTTATGAGTTGTTGGATAAATTCTTACTATTCTACCCTCTCTTTGATTTACTTCAGTATCTTTACTAACACTGCAAGTATTGCACCCTTCGGGTGCAAAGTATTTAGGTTTTGATGTAATAAAATATTGTATCAAATTAGAAACTATTTAGAAATGATAAAACTGGAGGGGTATAATCGAAAAAATAGAACAGCTTTAAATCTAACTCTTCCATCATTTTCCATCACTCCGTCTTTCATTTTTCCTAATTATATATTTAGTTTAGATATATGAATATTTTAATAAAATACAGTTTCTTTCGGCCTTTTTAATGGATTTCTTTAAAGAATTATACCCGAGATTTTTGCTCAGATTCGTTAATTAAGAAAACCAAACAATTAGAAATCAATAAACTAAGCATATATTTATTTAAAATCAAATCTTATTTATCAATATACAATTAGCCTTCTCGGTTTACACTGTAAACCCGACTATTTTGCTTGAATATATAAATATACTTACATTATTAGTTACGTAGAACAACAGTATTAATAAGTAAACAATTTATCAATAATTGAGGTTTTAAATAAAAAATAAATTCATGGTGAATGTAATGCAATAACTAAGGGAATTGGACTTGAGTAGTGATTTAGGTTTCGGTTACAGACAGAACCAACACACAATCCCATTATAATAAGGATTTATAGTCTGTCATGGCAAGCCGGAAGTGCCATGTGAACAAACCACTGGCTAATTATATTAAGCGTGAAATATACCCTCCACCACTATTCCCCCTTTTGATTTAAAAAAAGTAATAATAGTGGTTATCAATTAATCAACCTGACAGGTCTTGAAAAGGGCATTAATTTTTTTGAAAACCCTCCAGACAAATCTCAAGGGCGCGTAGTGCTATTTTCCGGGCCAGATAAGTTTCACACTAGTTTTTCCCAGTCTTTGAGAAATAGTGTTCTGGCGTATATTATTTACTACCCTGAAGTGACTTTGATCTTCATCCTGTTGGGCCAATACTTGTGGATTTGATCAGGACTTAAAACAAACCTCTTATATAGGGAATGCCTAGTATGTGTAATCTTACTTTTTGATTTTGATGCCTTGTTGTAATTTGTAACTATTGTGAACACAATAACATAAGTTGAGTATAAAATAGTGAAAAAGCATCTTTGAATGTGAAGCAATAGTGTAGACACCATCATACTGTAGGTTTTTTTTACCCATTACTTTATTCTGGCATGTTGCATTTAAGCGCGTCGTCACGGTTACTAAATTACAATAGTTTTATCTTCGTTGTAAGAGATGACAATAACACCAAAGGTTATCCTCCAGAAGTTTATTGAAATAAATTTCAAGCTTTCTTAACTTTCGAGAGAGGGGGTCAGTTTAATAATATATTCAGTCTTTAGACCTTTCGGTCCTGGCGATAAATTTCTGGGGCGACAAGCTTTTTTCAGTGGTAAATATTAACGCAGCTTTTCCGACACCACTACACGAAGTCCCGCTCGGCGACTCCTGACTCCGATCCCTCACTCTACATACACATACGCGGGGACTGCCTCCGGGACTTCTGGACAACTGACCTGTCTGAAGGCCCTCATTCTTTATCTTTCCTTTAGCTACACCCACGTATTTTTATCTCCTGATCTGATAACGGGCAGTTGTAAAAACTTCTTTGTTTAATAAAAACCAGAAATTCATATTCCGTTTTGTAACAATAATATAAACTGCATACTTTTAACTATGTACATACTAGCAAATCTTTTAGTAAATATTGATGAGTTAGGGGACAGTAATCAAGAAAAGCAATCTAGATTTACTTTGATCACTTCCCTTAATAATTGTTTTATTTAATATGTATAATTATTGTAAATGATAGTAAAAAGAGAAAAGTTATTTCTTCACTTGTTTGGTGCTTGTTTTGCCTTTGGTTTTCTCTTAGACAATAATGCAGGAATTTTCATTTTACATCTTGACAGATAGCCGAACCAAGAGTTCGCTGAAGACATCAAAAACTTGAATAAAATAATAAAAAAAGGGAAAACTGAAGAAAATAATTATAACATAAAACGTATGATTGAACATAGATACAAACAAGATGACTAAAAAAATGAGGGGAAAAAAAAGTATGTTCAAAGTCATTAAGAGTATTTTACGGATTCGAAGGAGCCCTTATTTCTCCGTAGTTGAAGCAAATTGTCGGACAAAGAAGGAACAACAGAAAAGTTTAAATGCAACCACTTATTTTAACAAAAAAGTACATAGATTGTTGCAAATTTAATGGTATTTGGCCCTAAGGGGTTAGTCTGTGAAGCGAATTTCTTGTAGTACTGGAGATAACACAGTTTTCTTCTCGTCGGGTGGAAATGTAGTTTTAAGACGCTTCGTCTCGGTATTTGTTCTTCTTTTTAGTCAGTGTGCTGTCGTACCGGCCTTTCTGCGGTGTGTGATACAATGCCTTAGACGGAATCTGGTTTTGTAAGTTTCTTGTGATAATTGGGCCCTGTTTTTTGGCTAAAGTGAGTGAGAGCGTTTGTTTTTACCTCTCTCGTTGTTAACGGCTTCCCTGTAAGTAGCCCTGTTATTGGGGCTAAGTGAAGTGAGAAGCGTTTGTTTTTACCTCCTCTCGTGTTTACTCGTCCCTGATGTAAGTAGCCCTGTTTGGGGGCTATGTGATGTGAAGAGCGTTGTTTTACCTCTCTCGTTTCGTTAACGGTTCCCTGTTTAAGTAGCCCTGTTTTGGGCTAAGTGAGTGAGAGCGTTTGTTTTTTACCTCTCTCGTTGTTAACGGTCCCTGATAAGTAGCCCTGTTTTGGGGCTAATGAGTGAGAGCGTTTCTTTTGACGTCCTCTCTCTCTCTTCATAACGGTTCCCAGATAAGTGACGTTTTGGTATTTGGCGCCAAAAATACGCTGTTTGGTATTTGACCCTGGCGGCAGGGCGAGATTAATTAGTTATGAATTTCCATCATCATTAAACAACCTCAGGTAAAAAAAAATGTATAGAATGTTATGAGGGTATCGAAGAGCATGAGAGATGCGTGTCGTCATCTTAGTCTTTGGCGTAATCCAAACAGAATTACAGGGATTAAAAGTTAATATCTTGTATTTGTAGAATTCAAATATATTTTTGTATTAATTGTTGAATAAAATCTTTACTATTCTGGCCTTCTCTTTTTCTGCGTGGAAGAATCGACAGATTTAGCTTAACTTCAGCGACGTAAAGAAACATCAAACACTGAATAAAATAATAAAAAAGGGAAACTGAAGAAAATAGAGTTGACATAACGTTATGTATTTGAACATAAACAAACAAGATGACAAAAAAAAATGAGGAGAAAGTTCAAAATCCTTAACAGACCGTCAGGTTAAAAAAACAGTATAAGTGCATTTGAGTGTTGATTGAAGAACGGTGAAGAGATTGTGTGTTATTCGCTTGGTGTTTTGGTAAGAACTGCCGAAGTGTCCAATATGTGCGGGAAAGAGCTGTGGTGTGGTGGAAGATTGGTACGTGTTATTGTCACATAAGCATCAGGAAGGCTTTATACTTAGGTCGGATGCAGAGGTGGCTGGGGAAGGAACGAAGGAAGGAGGAAGGAAGGGAATGTTTTACGAGAGGAGTCAATAAGTAAGTAGTATGTATGAAAATGTGACGGAGAACGAGAACGAAAAAGAGCAGATAGTTGTCTGCGGCTGGAGCGAACCGCGTCCTCCCGCATGCGAAAACAGATGTGTGATGTTAAAACTGGACGTTGCCCGGATGTTTGCGCTAATATGCCCATAAAATAACAAGTAGTCGAGCGCTGGGCAGTCAGCAGCAGCAACAGACAGCATTAGTCGATGACGTAAGCGCTTTTCAGTAAGGAAATGTGATTTTGAACTGGCTAAAGATTATTTCGCCTACTACGACGGATTTTTTAGCTGCTAACGAAGACAGAGGGTCATGACTTATGAGAAGACTGAGAACTCGCTTGTTTTTGTTCCCCCTGCGGAGCTGTTGTTGATTCGAAGGTCTATTGCGCCCCATAATATCCCCCCTTCTATAGAAAACAGAACAATATCCTACAATTTTATGAGGACACCAAACCAAATTACTAATTTAGCATTATCACCAGCAGAGTTTAAATGTTTGCAAGAAAAATGAGGTCAGTGCTTCAGCAACCAACAGCCAACCAACCAACCAATTAATTATTCTTGTGAGATTTTTTTAGGGACTTTCTTACTTAGTTTGTTCTCATTGTAATTCAATCTAATATCTATTAATACTCGTTGTTCCTTATTTGACGACGTTATCATTTTACAACAACACTCTGCTAAAAAAAAAATGAGACCGTCCAAATCGTCCAAGCTGAAATGCAAAAATGTGAAATCCTGATTAATTCTGGTGTTACTTATCCGCGATTTTTTATTTCTTATGAGTATCGTTCACCTAAGCTAAATAATGGCCTATTCCGTTTTTAGTAGAAAGACCAGGGAAGAAAAAGGAATGCTACACAGAAAAAACATTTAAGAAAGAGAGTAGGGAAAAAGATTAGAGAGAGAAGGTGGTTGAGCGATAACGCTAATCTGTGTTCAATCAAACAGAATGAAAAGAAGGAAAGAAAGAAAAAAAGAGCGAGATACAGTTTAAAGCAAGATTATATACTTTTTACATATTGAACTATTTAGCATAGCTCTTAAGTTAACATAGCAAACGTTTGTACAATAAATTATCATTTACGTGGAATTCAACAGGGTCATGCTAAGTAAATATTTTATTAAACATTAAAACTTAAATACTTGCACCGACGGCGGGGCGCATATTTGACTAGTTATTATAATTGGAAGATTATATAAACTTGTTTTGTCTGTAAGTAGATCTACGTACCGCCGTCCGTCACACTTCTCTTAACTATTTACATGGCTTATATATTTAACTAATCTTAATAATTGTTGTAGATCGTCCCCGCGGCCTTTCCTAAAACTTATAGACTAGGGCCATAATCATGTGATCTAACTCTTGCTGCCAATCACTGGCTGTACTCTGAGGTTGATACACTACTTAACCCCCGACCCTACTGGCCATAATTACGTTGACATTCATTTGACGACGACATAGGATTAAATCACTGACCTTTACCAATACGCAGGATAGGACTTATACGTTTACCAAAGGATACACCAAAGATTCCATAACATAGGACTTTCTTAAGACCTTTTCAACTGGCCAAGGATAGCACTTAAAAAAATTTACCAATGTCTATACCCAATATCTTAACTGCATTACCCTCAATATCATTTTTGAACAATACAAAACTTTTGTTCCTTTATAAACTTCCGCCCTGTCGGTTTGGGGCGTTGAATGCACCGACTGCAGGGGGTAAGACTTCCCCCAAGGGGCCACCTGTTGGCCGTGGGTGGCGACCCGTTGATGCTAAGGATAGAGCCCAGGTGGATGAGCGTCAATGACCATGCAATAATCCACTTTGGCCCTATCTTGCGCTAGCGGGCGTTCGGAGAGGCCCCTCCGATCAATCGGCTGTCACGTCAAAAGCACCTAGCACCATATGATTTTCCCAACCCTATGCCTGGTATGGGCAAGCCCCAACCCCTTTTATATCATATTGGGGCTGAAGCGGTGCTGCGGGTCTACATGTTCCTGTGGAAGGCGTAAACTCTTATACTGATTGCCGTGATGGTTCCAGTTTTGGGAGGGTTTTGGGGAATGTGGAGCACCCCCTTCCATTCACCATATTGCTCCCTGGTCCACCGACCCGGAGTGTGTAGTACCTGTTAGGTTCCCATCTTATGGGTTAAAATAAAAAATGTATTTATCTAAAAAATTGTATTATCCATTAAGAATTGACTATTTCAAAAACTTTCAGTCGGGCATTAAAATGACCCACTGAGGTTGATATGCCATAATCCAAAAACCAAACCAAAAAAAAAAAAAAAACCAAAAACAAAAAACCCTTATAAACTTAAAAATGAATTAACTTATTAAGTATTGTTTTCCGTAAGAGTTTCATTTTGAATTAAAAATATTAATCCAAGTTCAGAAATTAAAAATATATCATTGGACTTCATTTCATTATCCACTAATGGTCTGTCAGTAGACTTTGGTTAAAATTTACGCCCCTGAATTCACAGTCACCAATGAAACAGTACAATAAGATTGCATTTATTTAAATGTTGAAGGCAAACTATAGACTTTTTGTAGTAGCCAGAATGCGTCAGACTTACTTTTTACGTAATTGAATGTTACGATAACAAATATAACTATTTTCATTTACAGGAAATAGTCTCTAGAATAATGATAAAGTTATCACAAATGGAAAGTTAAAAAAAACAAAAAAAAACAAAAAGATAACCAAAATTGCTACTTGAAAGTGTGCGAAAAATAAAATAGATCATCAAATGTGACTGCCCAAGGTAAGGCCGGAGAACCCCACAGACCGAAATTGTGAATAACTAAAATGACCATTATGTTTTTTTGATTAAATCACAAGGCTGCTGGTAGACTTTCTACATTTCTTTAAGCTTCGTTTGTTCTACATAATAAAGTTGGATTTTACGGACGATTGGAGCAAAATATTCAGGTTTTATAATAAATGAGCAGAGAGATGAGAGAGATGAGAGAGAGGAGGGAGAAGAGAGAAGAGAGAGAGACGAGAGAGAGATGAATAGATAAGAAGCAAGAAAGAAGCGGAAGAGAGGAAACACACACACATTCACACACACACACACACACACACACAATGCACACGCAAAACACACACACACAAAACACCACATATATATATGTAGAGAGAGAGAGAGAGAGAGAACGAGAGAGAGTGAGAGAGAGAGAGAGAGAGAGAGAGGGAGAGGGGAGGAGTGGAGAGAGAGTGTGTGTATATGTTTGTGTGTGTATGTATGTGGTGTGTGAGCAGAGAGAGAGAGAGAGAGAGAGAGAGAGAAGAGAAGAGAGATGATGAGAGAGAGAGAGAGAGAGTTATATAAAATAAAAAACTCATTTTCCTGTCTCTGATGAATTATTTGAAATCAAATTGGTTTTAATGCTAAAGCCCATAAGTCTTTACAACATTCAAACATTATCACGTTTAAAACGTTAAGTTATACATTTAGGGTAGGTTGATTTTTCACTTTTTAAAAAAATATAAAAAATTTCTCCTCAAACAACCAAAAGTTGTGTGTTTTGTATTAGCGAATTATCTACGGGGAATCGGGAATTGTTCCTCAAGAGACATATCGTCATTCACGGGTAAAATTGATAAAAGCTCTTGTCTCTGTTGCAGTTTCTTGTATATAGTTATTTACTAAGCTTAGTAGATGTGCACAAGGCCAGAAATATGGGGCGCCCAGTGAGAATCGAACTCACTAAACAAAGGTCAATTTTCTTTGTGTTCAATACCATTCTACATTTCTATTATTATTCATTATTTCATTTCATTAGTTTATTTAAAAATAATAATAGTTTAAATATTTGTACACAAGATAAAACTCCTTGACCGAAACACGTGTAAGTGATATTGATTTAAAATTATCCTTTAGTATCCTTTCTTATACCTTTCTTTTCCTTTTTATTGGTTTCCATTTTTCTTTTTTTCCAAAAACCCCCCCATAACCCGTCGGGGGAAATTTTCCAAACTTTTTCCTGCCCTTTTTCATTCCTTTTATTAAATTATATATAATTATCATATATTATATATATTATAATAATGAGTATTATAATATATTATATAATATATATATTTATGAAGTGATCAACCAGAATATTGAAATGGTTTTGAAAATGGCGAAGGCCGACCAATTTGTGGAGATTATGTTGCTTAATTAAAGTCATACCTAATTTTGTTAATTTAATTAATTATAACTTAAATGAATTAGGCGCGCATATCGGTTTAAATGTAAAGCGTAAACAAATTCGAGAAAAAGTCGATCTCTGTATGTACATAACAGCCTATTAGGCCTCCATCATCAGAGCTATAGACAGGGCAGATGCTTTGTGCTGATTCGAAACCCTACCTGTCAGGACTGACAGGCGAGATTCGAACCACTATACTAGCTGGTTTCCCCAGAATCTCTCGTTTATTTTAAACTGATATGTATATCGCACTTTTTGGTTGACTTACTGCACGAACAGTATGAAGAGGACAACAATGTGCTTGAATGGCGAAGGCCGACAATTTTATATATATATATATATATATATATATATATATTATATTTATTATGTAGTTAACAATTAATGTAAAAATGTTAAAAATTAATGAAATGGAGGAATAAATAAAAAGAATCTTTTCCAAAGCACCTCTTCTTAAAAGGAAAAAAAATGAAGAGAGGTCCCTAATGGAAAAGCCTTCTTCACCTCCACCGACTCTTTATTTGAAGCATTGAATTAATATAATTATTATATAAGATATTGGAGAGATAAAAGGTGTCTCTAGCTCTCAAGGTTCTGTTTAGAAAATTAAATGTTATTTTTCTAAAACTTCTTATCTAATGTTGTCTGTTTTAAAATATATATATATATATATATATATATATATTATATAATATATATATATAGTGTGTGTGTGTGTGTGTGTGATGTGTGTGTGTGTTGTGAAGAAACGAGAAGATGAATCCGACGGTATGTAGTATATTAGAAAAGGAAAAAACACAGGTTTAAATGGGTTAAGTGGTGAGTTTATTGGCCGACGCTGCAGTGTTTCGATCTATTAATTAGATCATCTCAGGGCATTTTGTTGGTATATGGAAGGTAATTAAGAAATTATTTATCACAGCAATAACGAGAAAAAAAAAAAAAAAATAGCGAGTGGTTAGTCCTTGTTATTCAGTTGTTCAAAAAATTTTTGTAGGTGGTGAAAAAAAGGGACGGTTTTGAAATATGACGTCAAATATTTCTTTTTTTTTTATTACAGTGTGGCATGGGGCGGTGTAATAGATATATATAATATTATATATATATAATATATAAGTGAGAAATATAAACAGAAGACTTTAGATCTTTAATTATAGCCTATTCAGGGAAGCTTATACAAAGTGTCTAACACCCCTCCCTATCATCCAGATGCGAATGATGAATTTCTTTTATTAATTTTAAGGCATTGAAAACATATTCTTTTTATTGTCCTGTGTTCCTTCTACTGTCGGTCATGAAAGGCGGTTTTGACCAGTTTGTAATTTTGTCCGGTAATTTTGTTTAGGAATTCCGTTGAAATCAATCATATTCCAGATTTGACCCATATTACCTTTTCGATTTCGTTTCATTTGGTCACTTTTTTTATTTACATCATCAATATCGGTTGTTTGGTTTAGGGGGTAGGGTATAGGGTAGTCCCTTACGCCTACCCCTAACCCTAACCCTTAACTCCTAACAACGACCGGATATTGACGGTGTAAATGAAAAAAAAAGTGACAATAAACGAAATCGAAAAGGGGTGCCTTAAGTAATATGGCTTCCAGATTTCAACTAAAAGACCCCCTCCCCCGTTCCCTTTGATTTCATTTATTTATTTTCTTCATCCTATCTTCTATTTCCTTCATTTTTGTTTTATTCTATTTTATTCTTATTTTCCTAAAATTACTTAATATATATGTGAAGATCCAAGAGAACCTGTTTTATTCTACTTATTATTTAACTAATTCAATTATATATAATATATATATATATATATATAAATATAATATATATAGATATAGGCTAAAAAAGCCAGTCACAAACACACCGCGCTGTGTATTTAACTTCTCATACTGTCGTGTACAAGAGGTCACTATAAGAGGAATAGAAAACCTACTTCTAAACAAAAAACGAAAATCTTAAGAAAGTCCGGTTGGTTGTAGGGGTTACGATACTCGCCTGTCAGCTTGACAAGTCGGGTTTTCGAATCACGCCACCAGCGGGGTTTTTTCTTCCTGTCTATTAGCTCTGCTGATGAGGCCTAATAGGCCGAAAATGTACATACAGAAGGATTGATTTTTCTTCGATTTTGTTTTAGCTTTACATTTAAATTAAGGTATGCCGCCTAATTAATTAATTATTAATTAATTAATCTTTTCAAATTAGGTACGAATTCAAATTAAGCACACATTCTCCCCAAAAATTGTCGGCTAAATAAAGCCATATCATTAAACACACCGCGTGTGATTTACTTCTCACATATAATTATATATATATATATATTATATAATATATCCATATACATGCGTACATCCACACACATACCTGCATACACCAACATACACATTGTACTTCATTATATATTACCATATCTAGATAGACATGCTTGGAGATTTATCCGATCATATTACCTCCACATTCAAACACCCACTCCCCTCCATACAGGCATACATACAGCATATAAATACACATATTACATTATGGCAAATTTAGCATAATCTTTACAGATCATTGCCGTCCCTCACAATCCCCACAACCCACCACCAGAACCCTTCTTGCATGCAGCCCTCAAATGACTCATCAAACCTGCTGAAGATCCACAAAGTTTTGATGCAAAATATGACATAAGAAAGGACGTCCTTCTCATGAATCAGATGATAAAATTGATGCTTATGGCACACCATTATGTCTCTTTAAGACCAGAAGCCGAACTTACAGACCTTCCCACAGATAGCACAAGACACATTGATGTACTCCTGGGAATCCCATGGGATTGACCAGGTGAGACTTCCTATGATTGACATAGCCAACCCTCGAAAGCAAAACTCGACCACATGTTTCAGACCACTTCCAACCCTCCATGTCTCTTCAATATGACAGTTGTAAACCCTTTCGAAGTGACGCTTTAGTGTTTTCACGCACGATTCTTTCACTTCTCAAAACTGGTTTAACAGCCATATCCACATTGAACTCTCCAGTCCAGGTCCTCTCCAGTGCCAGCTTTTCCTGAGTTTGTCACAGGATTTATTTTTATTTTTACAAGGTTGTTTTTTAAGCAATCCTCTATATACCTCTTCCTAGGCTTATGCTGTGGCCTTTTGCCATCATACATATACATATACATTTAACATATTACATTATATTTTTTCAGAAATGTTTTTAATTTCATACTGTCGGATTTACTTCCATTTACTTTTCATATTGTCTATTAAAAAAACAACAAATATCTGGGATTTCTTGACATCTCCGGAGCGCTATATGATCTACAACACTACGGGATTCAACAACTGGACAAAATTCTTGAAACTTTCCATCTTTCTTCAATTGTGCTGTGGAATTTTAAACTTTGTTTTTTTTGTGTTTATGGCTGGAATCATTGAACATTTTTGATTACTTTTTAATACATTTTTTATATTTTTACAACAAACTCTTTTGAGTTTTCTGGTGGATTATAATGCTTCTTGATTTTTTTTAAAATAAAATTTATTTTATTTTTAACACAGAACATGCAGTTTTCAAAATTAAAAAAAAAAAAAAAAAAAATTCCGGTCCGAACATGAACGTTCGTTTGAACCCCTCCTGTTTTTAACGATTTAATTATTTTTCTGTCAGCGAACATCATTTGTTTGTTTTTCTAAAAATTGTTAATTATTACGTCACTTACTTTCCATCAACACACACACACACACACACACACACACACACACACACACCACACACACACACACACACACACACACACACATATATATATATATATATATATATTATATATATATATATATATTTCCAGGCGTTGTCGTATCAGTACTGCTGTATGGCTGCACCACCTGTACCCTAACTAAGCGGACTAGAGAATAAACTAGATGGGAGCTGCACAAAGAATTGCTACGGGTTGATCCCTTGAACAAGACGTGAACAGCACCCTACGCAGAAAAGTGTACGCGCCACCTGCCACATATCCCCAAACCATCCGAGTAAGACGACAAGGACACTGCTGGCTAGAAGCAAGGACGAACTCATAAGTGACGTCCTCCTGTGGAAGCCCTGCACATAGACAAGCCAGTGTGGGTCGACAGCAAAAAACGTCGTTGATAAGCTCTGTGCGCGATGCAGGATGCTGCATAGAGGACCTCCCGAGAATGATTGAGCGATAGGGACGGATGGGAGAGATTGTCATGGATATTCCGGAGCTGACAGTCGTGACATTGATGATGTGATATAATATATATATATATATAAATATATATATATATATATATAATATATAATGTATGTGTGGTGTGTCGTGAGTTGTGCGTGTGTGTATGTGTGTGTGTGTGTTCCATGTTCTTTGTCGGTCCAGTGACAGTATTATAACAGTTGTGGGGCTTTTCTGAAAAGTATATGAACCTCGAGTTCAAAAACCTTTCTTTAGCGAAAGAATTTTGTTAAACCATTTTCCAGACATTGCATGGAAACCAAAGCAAAATTTCCATATTATCCCCAATTTCTGCTGCAGTCGAGAGTGTCCAAATGTTCATTTGAATATTCAACCTGAATTCTCACGAGAACAAACAAGAATATTCAGGGTTTTTTTTTTTTCTTCCATCAACATTCCCGAACAATCACGAGAAAGCCAAATAAATTCAAAAAAATTGTATTGGGCCCAAAAAAACCCCATTTTTTGGGGGGGGGAAATTTAAAAACTAATATATATTTCATGTAGACAGATTGATAATGAACGGCCGACTTGACAGAGAAACAGATTGATAGATAGACAGAATGATATATATATATATATATATATATTATATGGGAGTAAATATGGAAAATAAATTCCGACAATATAAAGAAAATTGAAAAAAACAAAGTATTCCGAAATTGGATGGAATCTTAATAATCGATGTGTTAAAAACATTTTCGGTTAACATTGAACCTTCATCAGGATGTCTCTTGGGGTGAAGAAAATGATGGTATGTTTTTATATGTGACAGAGATAGAAAATCTTTTTAGTTATGTAACTGTATTTGATCAGCGTTTTTAATTTTGAGTGGCGTCACGCGTCATGAACCACCTTCGCGTAGCTGTTAAAAACATGCTCAAGGTCGTGAGTAGATTCGCGACTTGCCTTTCAAAATTAAAACGCTTATCAAATTACAGTTACATAACTAAAAAGATTTTCATCTCCTGTCACATATAAAAAACATCCATCATTTCTTCACCCAAGAGACAATTCCTGATGAAGGTTCAATGTAACCGAAATGTTTTAACATCGATTATTTAAAATTCATCCCAATTTCGGAATACCTTGTTTTTTCAAATTTTCTTATATATATTATATATATTATATATAATATATATATTATATATATATATATATTATAATCCAAAGTCCGGAGAGAAGAAATCTTCCTTACTTACACAAGAGTTTTATTTAAACAAAACCAAGTCGCAGTTTGCAGAGCTCAATGTGTGCTCTTTAATGTTAGAGTCACAGGCAAATATATAAGTAAAGAAATAACAAAAAGACTTAGAGATTTAGCATTATAGTCTATTTCAGGGAGCTTAGAAAATATACTATAATGCTAAATCTCTAAGTCTTTTGGTTATTTCTTTACTTATACTAGAAAATATTATGCACCCTCCGGGTGCAAAGTATTAAGTTTTAATATGATAAAATATCATATTAAATTAGAAAGGCTAATGAAACTGAATAAGAATGCAGATAAAAAGATTTGCGAACAGAGGGGCGTATGATGTTGAAAAATAGAACAACTTTGAAACTAACTCTTCCATCATTTTCCGTTACTCCCGTCTTTTCTTTGGTAAAATTTTCCTAAATTTAACTATTTAGTTAAAATAGAAGTAAAGCGAATAAATTACATTATTTCTTCTTGTAAATGAATTTCTTTAAGATTTATCCCAGATTTTGCCTCATATTCAATAAGATAAAAACCAAAACAATTAGAAAATCAATAATACTAAGCATATATTTTATTAAAAATTCAAATTTTCTAATATCAATATGCAAATTAGCCTCCCATTCACACTGTAAACCGACTATTTTGTTTGTATACATATAAATACAATTGCCATGTTAATTAGTATGTATATATGGTCAACAATTAATAATGTAAGAACAATTTTATTATATAATTGAGGTTTAAATAAAAAATAAAATCATGGGAGATGGTGATGTAAAATAACAAAGGGGGTTGTGGCTTGTATACAAATATTAGTTTCGGTTACAGACAGACAAACCCACAATCTCCATTATAATAAGATATATATATATATATATATATATATATATATATAGTGTGAGATGGTCACTGTTTCAGCTTTTGCTGAAAGTTTAATATATTCAACACCCTCCTCAATTAACTCGACCCCGACAATATACATCCCCTCCCCCCCGGCATCACAACACACGCCGCCCACATCCAGACATGCAAAAAAAACATACACCCCCCCACACACCACATACACACAAACACAAACGTTCCGGGCAGCGAAAGCATTGATCAAATGCCGACATTCACGAGAACAACGTATTATGTGTGTGACCCAGTTACCCCGCGAACGCAACATTTTATGCTGTCCATAACATCAAATACCGTCACATACATCATTTTATCCAATCATCCGCATCCCATGTGTCTATTGAATTTTTTGAAATTTTTTTTTTCGATTTTCCTTGCATTTGAAACAATCTTCACCTGAGATGTGCATCGCATGAAACCAATTATGGCCGTGAATTGTTCCTTTGTCACCAAATAAATAGATATATTAAACCTTTATATATTTATTTTTACTATATTATATTAATTTATATAATATATATATTATATATTAAGTTGGAAAAATATGAGACCTACGTAAAAATGCGTCAGAAAACGGGATGGATAACAAATGTATTATCCCATACGAAGTCGGATGCCGGGGATTTATTTACCAACTCAATCTCGGGCATTTTTGTCTAAACTTGGACTTTCTCCACCAGACGACGTGGAAATACTAAAAAGGATACAGGAGAAAGCTCTAAGCACATCAGCGTGATGTGGCAGTCCTACATTTGTGACATCAAACCGACCAGTCTGTTGTATCGTGAGATACCTGCTTGGGGCGCTTCTGGAGTGTTCGTGGTTAATGATGCTTCGGCCCCGAACGATGCCTTGAACCCAGAGTCCATCATCTGATGAAAGGCTTTGTTGTTTTGCAATTGCTCTTGGGTAAATAGCAGTCATTGTAATGAAGATTATGTGTGTGTGTGTGTGTAGGTATATATATATATATATACATATATATATTATATATGGGAGAAACAAGAGAAAATTAATCGACAGTATGTGGAGAGATATATAGGTGTTTATTGTAAAGTAGTGTGTCGACGTATGTTAACGTCTCGGTCTGTTAAACCTTCGTTCAGGGAACGTTGGATTGAGTTCTTGCTTCAATGGGTTGAACATTTTCTTACTGGTGAATTAGGAGGTCGTGATAAGGGGAGGGGGTGGTCAGTGTTGGTGTTAGCAGGTAGTAGTTAGTAGGAGTTTTTCCTTTTCTCTCAGATGGGGGTGCGAGGCAGTGAGTTTCTGATAATGGTGCCACAGGTGTTAGGTGTTGAATCCAACGTCTGAAGAAGTCTAACAGACCAAAAAGATTCAACGTCGACAATCAACTACCTACAATAAACATCTATTTTTCATCACCGTGTTGTGTCTTACCTTTTCTCATCTCTCTCTTCTCTCTCCCACACACACACACACCACAGACACACACACCACAACATATATATATATATATATATATATATATATATACAGATTGATACACCAAAATATATATGAAAACTGAGATATAATAAGATGCATGGAGTAGATAGATAACTAACTAGACACACACACCACACACACACACACCACACACACACACAACATATATATATATATATATATATATAATATATATTATATATATATATATGAGGTTAGTTAAAAGGAAGAGTGACAAAAAATAATGGACTCAACAAGTCCAAGTAGAAGAGAAATATTTCGTCTTTGACGGCAAAGAACATCCTCAGTCTGATGTTTCTTCGCGNCTCCCCCCTCTCTCTCTCTCCCTTTCTCTCTCTTTTATGTTTGCAGTCTAACATTACATGACGTCATATTAATCTCATCCAATGAAATTCCTTATACTTTTTCCATATAACTTATCACTTATCGACCTGACGTGGACATTATCCAGTTTGTTTTCAAGAAAGTAAAAGCTCCACTTTGACTCTCATCTTTTAAAATCCTCAGTTTAAATCCACAGTCGAGAAAACAGAATTGTAAGTAAAAAACTTTTATTCCAACCTTCATAAAAACGAGACATCATTTAACGATCTTTTTTTATTGATTAAAAAAAAAAGATTTTTCTTTTTAAATTAATAATTACGAATTAGACAAAGAAAATACCAAATGACAAATTTCATAACTAGGAAACAAAATGTAAAAGCACACACACACACACACACGCACACATACATACATACATACATACATACATACATATATATATTATATTAGCTATAGGCAAATTTGTCATCTGCTAGGAATTTTAAAAGCGAATTAGAAATAATTAAATCTATTATTTAAGGTCAAACTTTGTCTAAATCAATAAGTAGTAACATACTGACCATCATTAAAAAAAAAATAACATTACATATGCAGTTTATTTTTAAAAGATTTAAGACCATTTGTTTTGGTCAATTTCGACTCGATCCGCCATTTAGCCTCGTTTTCGATGTTTTAAGTGCTTGTTTAGAATTTTGCGGTAACATTCGTGATTGCAAAAAAAATTACCAAAAATCGGGTAATTATCCGATGTTAATGAAATTTTCAGTATTGATTTAACAATTAATGAATTTATAATGCATCAGTTATTTTATTTTAAACTTTAATTTAGTATTTTTGCTATGAAAATTAAATATATAAATTCATTTAAAATATAAAAAATCCAGATGTTAAGTTTAAAATGTTATATTTTTAGATTCTAAAAATAAAAATCTACTTAATGCAAAACTTATTTTAGATGCCAAAAGTAATAAGTTTTGAAGAAAAACTCGATTGAAAATGTACCCCCTCCCCTTTTTAAGCAGAAAAAAACATCGATATATAATTTTTTATTTTATATAAATAATAGCCAATTAAATAATTATCGAAATAAGTAAAAAAGACATCTCAAAAAATTAATTATTTATTATTTTTTACATTCTATTTTTCGATTTTCGGTACTTATTTTCTCATAGAAAAGCCACCGTAAAAATTTTTTTTGTTTCTATTCATAACTTCGGTCCTTTATCTCTTTATTTCTACTGTATTTAGTATCGAAAATGACCAACTCGCAAAACATTTTACGCCCCCAACATAAGGGGGTCAAAATTAAGTGACCTGAAAAAAAATGAGAAAGTTTTGAAATAAAATAAATAATGCATTATAAACATATTCATTGATACATAAACACTGAAAATTTCATTAAAATCCGATAATTTCCTGATTTTTGGTAAATTATTTCTGTAGTGGGGGCGGGGCTAAAGTCAATTGTCAAAAACGAATTTTAGGCTCCGTTTGCCAGTCCCTATATTATATATATGTGTATGTGCGTGTGCGTGTGCGTGTGCGTGTGTGTGGGTGTGTGTGTGTGTGTGCGTGTGTGTGTGTGTGTGTGTGAAATCATGGGCGTGGCATGAAACAAAACAAAAAAAAACTACAATATTTGATTTTGATTTTAATCCATTTAATTTTTAAGTAATCTTTTCAGCTCCTTTTCGTAACTGGGGAAACAAAAAAGAATGCACACACACACACACACACACACACACACACAACACACACACATACACACACGCACACACACATCTTATAATAAAGGAGATTTGGTGTCTGTCTGTAACCGAAACTACGTCACCACATAGTCTATCAATGAATATTTAATTTATAGTCAAAATCATTAATTCATCGAATGAATTTGATTTATTAACGATGTCTCTATGAAAATCTGAGTTAGACTTACCTTCAAAAAATCCTCTGTTATTTGTGCGTTTCAAATTCCGCAATAGTTTATATATCACTAAGAAATAAACATTTACATAATATATGGTGTAGTTAATTTACATATTGGTTTTAATAAAACCGGGTTTAATAAATAATTACTTGGTGTCATTGATTTCTAATACTATTGATTTATTGTCCAACGTATTAAAATAAATTCTAGGAATGATTTTATCACGTGGTGTTAGCAATCTAGATTTGCAGACCATTGTTTGTGAGTTCGATTCTCACTGGGCGCCCCATATTTCTGGGCACACTCGTCTCTCAGTAGTGTGATATGCCCCAAATCCCACCTTTCATTATTAATTACATTAAATATCTTTTTATTACTACATACCGCTTTAGTAAAATATACTCCCCGTTATAGATATGCGACCAATACAGAATGGGCATCGGTTATTCCGTATTCTACACTAGCCTGTGTAATGTTATAATGACAAGTGGTATGGATTTGCCTATGAAAAACGCTCATTGATATTAATCACGTTGGGCTCTCGGTTTCTTTTCTCGACTTGAGGCGCATTCCTGATGTTCTTGGCCTTGGTACCAGGTTCTATCCAGTCATTAAGTGTATTTTGACTGCTAGTAATATCGTATTATAATATTATCATGATCCTCTCGCAATCGATGAACATTCTTTGTGGCAGTGGCATCGATATACTATGTCCAGGAAAATTTGATTTAAAATGGTGAAAATGCTGCTCTCATCCTCTAGCTTGCATACTTTTCACTACAATCTCTCTTCTTAGCGTGGCGTCTACGTCGATATCTTCTCATCTGTCATGCCTGCCTCCATTTATCTCTTGCGTCTTCGGTGTATCTCATAACATTCCTAATCTTAATGCCATATCTCTATCAGTCTCATCTCTCATATCTCTCTCCTCTCGACCATCTACATGGGCCTACTCTTAGTCTCTTAAAAAAAAAGAACGTTGAGGAAAATTTCTTGCGAGATTGGAGATACACGGAAATTCTTTGGCTGTATTATGAGAGATAGTGCACAGTTTGGTATATATCAATCTCAAAGTCCGAAAAATATGTTAAGATCGAAGTGTTCGATCTCACTGGGGTCCTTCCTACCAACGATCGGTATAGTTCTTCGACTGTCTATGAGCCACTGCTAATCTATACAGTCATTAGTACTACTCACAACACGTGATTCATAGTGATCTACAGGAAGGAATTAGCATAGAGCACTCCATATCTCGCAAGTGTTCGTTGCTCACGAACGTGGAGATGTAATCCTATAAGTCTAAGGTATATAACGCAACTAGAGATTACTCCCTAGCTCCTCGTGAGCTGTAAAGAATATTTCTCGTATTCTCTCACGCTGCTCTGCGGGACCACATTATTTCTTTTGACGCACTTGTTGCCACATTCTATATGTTAATCTAGTCATTTTTCTCAGAATAAGTACATAATTTATGATCGAATTCACTCTCTTACGCTCGGATGTAATGGTACAGTTGTGTGACACTTGCAAAAATACCTTACTCTGGTTAGTGAGTTTCGATTCATATTAATCATGGAGCAGCCCCCTTATTTTAGGCCTTATTTGATGCCACTCTATTCATAACCAGTAAATAACATATTAATATCGATAAATAATTAGGGGTTCTACATGTAGGTATTGTAATTGTGATATTAATACTAAGTTGTGGAATTCTAAAATAAATGCTCGATTGGTTAGTGAGTTGGATTTGCTCGACTTGTGGCGCCCCATATTCTGGCCTTGGTGCCACCTCTAATCTAAGCTTAGTAAAATAACTCTATATATCGAAATACATGGGCATCCTTACGTGGTGTTAATGGTTAAACAAGTGGATTCATGCTGATGTTAGTGAGTTCGATTCTCACTGGGCGCTGCTCCCATATTTCTGTGGCTTTGTGGTCGCACTTCTAATCTAAAGTATCTTAGTGAATAACTAATAATATTCGATAATAATGGGGCAGTTCTGTAACTTAGCTTTAGTTGTATCAAGCAATAAAATATTTTAAACGCTGGAGAAAATTGTTTTTTTGTAATCCGTTAAGCAAAGTTAGTAGTAAGTTACACAGAAAACCATTGTTAGTGTGAAATGAGTTCGGAATTCTACACAACTGGGAACTCAACAGCCCCAATATTCTGGCCTCTTGTTGAAGCAGAGCCTCCTCATATATCTTTCGAGCTTAGATAATTCCACTATGTATTCGGATGCTATTGAATGGGCCACAATACTTACTAGGAATACTCGGATGTTAATGCGCTTAAGCAAGTTGTGTATCGTAATTCACAATTGTTTAGATAGGATGCTTACGCAGTAGTGTTTTCTACATGGGGCCCCAATTATTTAATGTGGCCTTGTGCCACCTTCTAATCTAAGCTTGGAGTAGAATATAAAACATAAAGATATATCGAGAATATTATAGTGCGCAAAGTCTTCAATATACAGTGTGTGTATGGTTAACAAGTTGGAATTCAAAAACCATTGTTAGTGAGTTCGTACTTCATGGGGGCGCCCCCATATTTCTGGCCTTGGGCCACCTCTAATCTAAGCTTATGTAAATAACTATATATCGAAATAATGCGGCATCTTTACGTGGTGTGTTAATGGTTAACAAGTGGATCAAAAACCATTGTTAGTGAGTTCGATTTCTCACTGGGCGGCCACCCATATTGTCGCTGCTTAATGCTCGCCACCCTAATCTAATGGCATTAGTAAATAGACATAGTAATAATCGAAAAATGATTGATGGGCATTCTTAGGTTGTTGTAATGGTTAAACTCAACTTGGATCTCTCTCAAAAAAGTGCTCAGAGGGGACAGAAAAAATATTCTCCCTACCTGGACCTTGTTGCAGTCATTATTGTTGGTTTCACTCCCCTGTACTCACCTCTACGTCAGATTTTTACTCCAACCCTCCTATCTTCACACACCACACACACACACACACACACACATATATATATATAATATGATGAGAGAGAGAGAGAGAGAGAGAGAGAGAGAGAGAGAGAGAGAGAGAGAGAGAGAGAGAGAGAAAATTGGAACAGAATGAAATATAATATATTATATTATATATATATATATTAGAAAATGAATATAAAAAGTATTAGCATACGAAGGCGTTCGATGCTAAAATCGCATAGCAGATTTAAATATCAAAGGTTAAATATTATGGATATAATATCCCGTAACTACTGTTACTATGTATACTTGCATATATATATATATATATATATATATATATATATATATATATATATTAATTATCTAAAAATAATCTTAAAAATACCTTACATCCGTCCATAACTTTTTTACTTTATATATAAGAAAAACAAAATATAAAAAATAATTAATCACAAAAATAGAAATTCTTTTTCTAAAAATCATTTGAAAGCCAACCGTCATATTGTTTAATACCCATCCCCTTTTTGAATAAATTAAATTCGTCTAGTTGTCAACATCTCAATATCCGCTACAATAAAGTGTTGACCGACAAAAAAGATATACATATCGTGGTGACCGACAAAAATACGGCGGGAATGCCCACATTGGAAAATAATGTAACAACTTTCGTTCTCTTTTTTGCAAAATCAAGGTTTTTTTTTTTTTGAACTCATTTGACTTTTATCTCCAATCACAAACACCACGGAGTAAACGGGCTCTGAAGAAGATTTTTGTAAAATCGAAATATTGATCAATATCAGCTATGATTATGTTATAAATTGTTTTTTCTTTAACAGCATTGTGTGGTGTTTTTCATTCCATCTTTTCATACTATATATATATATATATATATATATATTATATATATATATATGTATGAAAAGATGGAATGAAAACACCACACAATGCGGTTAAGAAAAGATTTTCAATAAACACCATGGGATCTAATTCAACAACCTGATGATTGCGCCCTAGCAAGAAACCTGGGTAGCTGTTTATAATAAACATTGATCTATAAAAACTCAGCAAATTAAATAAATATTAGCTCTCACAATTTGTGATTGAGCACTGTATTTTCTTTGTTTCATCACAAAAAAAATTGTTTTTATATATATATATATATATTATATATATATATATAATATATATATATATATATATATATAAACTTACGAAATCAGTTGAGATAGGTGATCATATATATATATATATATGATGACCTTTCTCAACTGATTTCGTAAGTTCTGGCACACATCTCATATGAGATTTCAGACAGTTGGTTAAATTTGCATACAAGTCCGCAGATAGTACACGCAGGAGAGTTAGTAAATAAAGAAGCAGTCTTGACCGAACGAGC
>CM042178.1:1538263-1576892 GCA_023376005.1 Doryteuthis pealeii
TAATATTGGAGATTCGCTTCCGGTTTTTGTCTGTAACAAAAACAACGTCACTGATTACGTCATACTACGTAAAACGTCATAACGTAGAATAAATACACTCAAAATTTGAGCACGCAATGTTAGACAGTCCTCATTGTTTTTTTTTAAACAAGTTTTAATAAATACATACCTGGTATTATCTATCTATATATAGTTTTTTTATTTTTATTTTAATATCTTATTATAATGGAGATTGTGTGTTTTTCTGTCTGTAACCGAAACTATATTACTACTCAAGTCACAATTCCCTTAATTATTTACGTCAAATTCTCCATGATTTCATTCTTTTAAACCTTCAGTTATTAATAAAATTGTTTTATTATTAATACTGTTGACCATATCTACGTACTAATAACATGAAATTGTATTTATATATACAACAAATAGCGGTTTACAGTTTGAACGAGAAGGCTAATTTGCATATTGATATTTAAAATTTTATTTTGATAAATATGTGCTTGGTATTATTGATTTCTAATTGTTTGGTTTTATCTTAAGAAATATAAACAACAATCTCGTGGATAAATCTTAAAAGAAATTTATTTACAAGAAGAAATAACTGTAATATTATCCTTTACTTCCTATTTTAACTAAATAGTTAAATTAGGAAAATGCACCAATGAAAGAGGGGAGTAATGGAAAATGATGGAATAGTTAGTTTCAAAGTTGTTCTATTTTTCGATTATACCCCCTCTGTTGCAGATCTTTTTATCTGCATTCTTAGTCAGTTTCATTAGCCTTTCTAATTTAATATGTTATTTTATTATATCAAAACTTAAATACTTGCACCCGGAGGGTGCATATATTTGCTAGTATATTTAAAGTTATCAGAACTAAGTTTCCATTTCAATTTTTTTTATATTTTTAACTCCTTTATTAAAGGAGTAAAAAATAAAATAAATTTATTAAATTTTATGATTTTACTTTACTTATGATACAAACTCTCTGATATTAAATTTTCAACTCCCATCTCCTCAGGCAATATTTATTTTACGTAGACCAGAGCGCGTTTTTTTTATTTTGCTATAATGGTAGTTACGTGTAGGTTCATATTGGAGATAATAGGTATTTTTAAACAAAAAACGACTTTGTTTTTCATATATATTTGCGAGGATATAAAACTAATATATATACACATATATATATGTATATATACATATATGTGCGTGTGTGTGTGTGGGGGGTATTGGTGGTGTTTCAAGGTGGAGCTTACGGCAGTGGAAAATGGATTTGAAAGATCTATTTCGTAGAGTCTTTTCAAAATCGGGTGACGGAATCTCGCGTGAATGGACATAGGGAAAATGATCCACACGAATGCCGCATAAATTCCCCTTTCTTGAACCCGTTCTTGGCTTTCTCAATTCGCAACTTCCTCCTACGCACGACATAAACATATATATATATATATATATATAATATATATTATATACCGATAATAATAATAATAATAATAATAATAATAATAATAATAATAATAATAATAATAATAATAATAATAACCTAGCGTGTGTCTGTCGCTTCGCTTTGTGAAAATATTGCCAAAAATAACGAAACCGGAGACTCACAGGCACACACGCATATATACAGAGAGAGAGAGAGAGAGAGAGAGAGAGAGAGAGAGAGAGAGAGAGAGAGAGTAGGGTAGATAAATAGTTACTGGAAAATATGCGTCTATCTAACTATCTACCTATCACGGTCTATTATCTATCTATCTATCTATCTATCTATCTATCTCAGTCTTTTCATATCTATGTATGTATGTATGTATCTATCTATCTCACTCTGTTCCTATCTATCTATCTATCTATCTATCTATCTCAACCTGTGTATATCTATCTATCTATCTATCTATCTATCTCACTCTGTTCCTATCTATCTATCTCACTCTGTTCCTATCTATCTCTATCTATCTATCTATCTATCTATCTATCTATATCACTCTGTTCTATCTATCATATATCTATCTATCTATCTATCCCACTCTGTATCTATCTATCTATCTATCTATCTATCTATCTATCTATCTATCTATCTATCTCATCTCTTTCCTATCTCATCTTCTATCTATCTATCTATCTATCTATCTATATTCTATCATATCTATCTCTATCTATCGTATCTTCTATCTATCCTATCTATCTATCTATCTATCTATCTATCTATCTATCTATCTCACTCTGTTCCTATCTATCTATCTATCTCTCATCTATCAACATCTATTATCTCTCACTCTGTTCCTCATCTATCGCTATCATATCATCTATCATCATATATCACTATCTATCTATCTATCTAATCTATCTATCTATCTCACTCTGTTCCTAATCATCTATCTATCTATTTATCTACTATCTATTGTCTCTATCTATATCACTTCTGTTTACCTATCATCTATCTATCTAATCTTCCCCTACCTAAACACATCTATCTATCTTATCTATCTATCCTATCTATTCTTTCTATCTATCAATCTATCCTCTCCTATTCTCACTCTGTTCCTATCTATCAATTATCTATCTATCTATCACTATAAGAGAATTTGGCTGAAAGATATTTTGGAAACTTATTTTCCAAAATGTATTTTTTATTTGTGAACAAACACGGTAGAATATGCCGACGTTCTTCCAGACAGAGGGGTAAGACCCCCCCCCAAAAAAAAAGGATGTCTTGACAATGGATTAACTTTTCAACCAATTCAAATACTAAACTCACCAACTTCAGCGTATTGTATTTTTCTAATTAACAAAAACAAAAAAACAAACAAAAAAAAACAAACACAAAGAAAACAAAACAAAAAAAAACAAAGAAATTTTTATTAAAAAAACAAACAAACAAACAAACAAAAAAACAAACAAAAAGAAAAATGGGACAACACTAATAATAACAATAATAATATTAGTAATAATAATAAAATTAAGAATTAGTAATCTCATTATAATGGAGATTGTGTGTTTTTCTGTAACCGAAACTATATCACTACTCAAGTCACAATTCCCCTTATTATTTATGTCACATTTTCCATGATTTTATTTTTATTTAAACCTCAATTATTAATAAAATTGTTTTACATTATTAATACTGTCAACCATATCTACATACTACCAACATGCAATTGTATTTATATATACAACAAAATAGCGGTTTACAGTGTGAACTGGAAGGCTAATTTGCATATTGATATTAAAAATATGATTTTAATAAATATATGCTTACTATTATTGATTTCTAATTGTTTGGCTTTATCTTAATGATTATGAGCTAAAATCTCTTCAATGAATCTTAAAAGAAATCCATTAACAAGAAAAAATAACTGTCATTTTATTCTTACTTCCTATTTTAACTAAATAGTTAAATTAGAAAAATAACAATGAAAGACGAGGAGTGATGGAAGAGTAAGTTCTCAGTTTTCTAATTTTTCGATTATTTCCCCCGTGCTCTGTTTCAAATCTTTTATTCTGCAGTTCTTATTTAGGGTTCATTAGCCTTTATGATTTAATACGATTATTTTATTGCAAACCTTAAATACTTGCACCCGGAGGGTGCATATATTTGCTAATAATAATAATAAGATTAAGAATAATGAAATAATATTAACAATAATGAAAATATTAATAAAAATAAGATTAGCAGTAACAAAATAAAATAAAACAAAAATATTTAAATTTCTAAATGGAACAAACTTAAATTTACATATTTCACAACAACAAACAAAATTTTGCACCGAATGAAGTTTGAAAACATACGGTAAAAAACGGCTTAGGTCAAAATAAATGTTATTTATAGATGTTGTATATTGTACGAGCGGAAGTAGGATTTTTCCGGTTGGATCGAAAACAAAGAAAGACGACATAAATGACAAATGACCTTTTTTCCCGGGTAAAGGAAACAAAGAAGTTAAAAACGGAAGCGAGCTTTCCGGGTTAAAAGAAGCAGGGAGAGAATAAAGAAATAGATAACAAAAGGTCCGTTATCAGCATCAAAAGATAAAGATGCGTAGGGGTATATATCGCTATAAATGCCAGGACAAAAGTTGTTATGCCGCCGTAAAACTAATAAAAAAGCAAAGCAAACAAACCACTCACTCTCTCTCTCTCATCTCCCCCTCTCTCTCTATCTCTCACACACATATACACACAAAAAACACATACACACTCTATCTCTCTCTTTCTCTCACACACACACACACACAAACACATGACACACACTCTCTTTCTTCGTCATGGACTTGGAGGAACCAGAGTAAAGGACATTCTCATTCTCATGATATTTATTATTATATCAGACGTATGTTGTATATTGTATGAGTATATCTTCTTCTTCTTCTTCTTCTTCTTCTTCTTCTCTCCCTCTTCCTCTCATTGGTAGAACCGGAAGTAAAGTCCATTCTCATGAAAATAGTGAGGTGAATTATCAATTAGCGATAAATTGAAACATCTGCTGCACTTAGAAAAGACTTGAAATCTGTGGAATTATTTAAAAAGGTTTTTAAATACATAAGACATTGTGTAACAGCCGTTTTCATAAAGAAAGTCGATCTACGAATCGAAATGTACTTAGACAGACCCATCCATTCATGGCAATTAGAGATTATTGTGCAGTCATGATAGCCGGTAGCCATTTAAGCGTGGTGTGTGAGTGGTGGGAGGTCTGGGTGACAGTCCAGCTATGTCATGTTTGTATGTATGTATGTTGTCTTGAATGGAGAGGACACACTGATCGTTATGTTCAAATATTGGTGAACTTCTTTTTTCGTCTCGTGCTCTACTGCAGTGTGCGAATAATAATAGCTCTGACCAAAGGACAAAAGGTAAGTTCACCCCCATAGAAAGGTGAACCACTATATCAAGCCAACTATATAACCATTATCCTTCTTCCACTGTGTGGTCTACCATCGCACAAATCCGTAAACTTGTGGAGTGTGTGTGTGGAGTGTGTTCTCATCCGGACACAAGACTATCAGAAGCGATCTGAGTCTATGGACTGAACTACTCGAGAAACGGTTCTGGTTCTGACGACGTACCCTCGGCATTGCCGTGAAAGATGATATTGCACATGTTTATTAGTCTGCGTGAGGCTTTATAGTGCTCTCCTCGTGCTCATTCCGTGTATAGAAAGCCATTTGAAATCTCGAGCACGTATTCATCAGAATGTTGTGAGACGTCATTGTCGTGAATACGAAGAACTTGCCAGATGCACTTAACCTTCAGAGGTCTCCTGGCGTAATCAGTGTCAAGCATGAAATTTTATCATAACGGCTCTCAATAATGTCGCTTGGAAGGTCATGTTGTGTCGTCTCGAGTGATGTCTAGATTGCCCAAGCAACTCTTTGTACGGTCAGCTGTACCCTTCCAAAAGGCCGCAGCATAAGAACCTAGGAGCAGTAATAACGATTACCTTAAAAATACAACTCGTAACGAATACACAAATAAATCCTGACTAACTGGGAAAATGCTACATAGAGCGCTCACGGAGTCGTAGTTCATGTGGTGATGATTTTGCGTGCCATGTTGCACCAAGTTTATCTGAGATCATGAATGTAATCGTGCCATGAAACTATAATCGTCAATCTCGAAAGTGGTTCACACCTCGTCACTATTGGAGTGCGGGAGAATCACTGGAGGCGTTGGGAATGTCCTTTGACATGCTTGGTTCGAGTTTTGCTTCTAAGGCTGGCTATGTCAATCATAGGAAGTCTCAACCTGGGTCAATCCATGCAGATTCAGGAGCAAACAATGTGTTATTGTGCTATCTGTGGCAAGACGTCTTAGTAGATATAATGTTCTAGAGAGCTCTCATATCGTGGATGGTTCAATAAAGCTGCCAGATTTGCAAAATCTCTGTATTCCATATGTCTGATTCATCTGATTTGCATCTGATTCGGGGAAGAAAAGTCTCTCACATGACCATACCTCTGCGCAAGAGGTGTTGTGGATTCTGCAGTCAGGCAGTATTTTGATGAGTCATATTGAGGTTCACATGCAAGGAGGGATTTCGGTGTTGGAGTTGTGGGATTGTGTAGGGATCGGTAACTTAACTCTTGGTCCTTAAACGGATGTATGCATTATTGACCATGTATGTATGTATGTTATGTTGTTTGAGGAAAGAAACTTATCACGATCGTGTTTATGTGTTCTCAGAGTATGTTCTAAGCATAGTAAAAGGAATACGATATAAGCAGTGGGAATTGAAGAAGTTCAGTGAACACGCAGTGCCGACAATGATAAACGGACAATGATATGAAGAGTGGCCCTGTCGCCTGAAAGACGATTGCGAACAATAATATGTATGTGAAATGTTTATTAGTCTGTATGTATGTCATGTGTAACATCAGTGACTTCTTTGTTGGCGTTCAACTTAAATTTTTAACGAAAAGGAAAAGTGATAGAATTAATAAAATACCGCCTATATCGGGCATGTAGAAAGGTGTTAGTATTTTTGAAACATATTGTTGAGGGGTGGAGGTAAAAACTTCAATGTCACGCGAGTTTTACCTAAATAAGTTTTAAAAAAAAATCATTTTCCAAACATTCATTAAGGCATTACAAAATGAAACAATTTCGTGAGATGTTAAACTCTTAAATTATGTATTAAGAATATCAAAAACAATGCTATACATATACTATAGAATGATTATAAAATGTGAATACTAGTCATCGTATTTATTCAAAACCTTGAGGCTGTCTATGTTGACATGTTCCAAATGCTTTGCAGTGTATTTAGTTCTATGATTGTGACGGGATGTTTTGATACGGGGTTAATTTCTGGGGGACTGGTCAAAGGGAGGCCCCAGCTTTTTGGTGTAAATTTTTTGGGGTTTAAACAGAACCAAAAAAACCACGGGAGAGCGAATCTCCATTAGCGAATTCTACTTAAGCGAACCTCCCATTTAATAGATATTATATTACACAATTATAATCCTATATTTGTCATAATCTGAGAATCATTTTTCCTTAACTACTGACGATACTTCTTCCTTGAATTTTTCAGTATTAGTTAATATGGTTATATGGTCGTCTTAACTGTTGTCTTGTAAAGACTCCCTCAGACCAATGCTACACGGTGGGCATGTTTTGTAACCCAAAGTTCAAGTATAGTTTTTTTTTTATTTACTATCCTTACTAATGATTTTACTATACTCTAAGCAGCATCGTACCCAATCTCCCGCGAGCAGCGCTCGTTCATAGTCCGAAATAATGCAACAACTTCTCTATGGAACCGATATTACCACCCACCGTCCACCTCCTGACTAAAATCATACGGTCACGCACCCACTCACACCCCTCATACGCACTCCCAGCCAAATGCATGTTGCCTCATCTGTGAAGAGGCACCTGCACTGGCTTGGTCATGCCAGGAGGATGCGAAAAGCGCCTGCATCCCCAACAGACCTACTGTATGGCGAATTAGTAAAAAGGCTCCCAACCGGTTAGGGAGACCACGCCAAGCGTTCAATACCACGAACATCATGGGTGAGGTTGGCAGAAACCGTGCGGCCTGGGCTCCTTGTCAAACCACAGTGACTCAAAGGAGTGAAAAAGAGAGATAAAGAAGCTCACCACAGAGAGGAGCCAGAAGGAAGAGAGACAAACGCCAACCCCAGTAAACATACATCTGTTTTGTTTGCAGTCAACTGCACCAGAGATTTCATTCAAAAATTGTCCGGTTCAGCCACTCCGTGCAGTTTACCGAAAGACCCCAGTTCAGCATTGGTAGACCGCTTGCTCATTGTGTTAGACAGTGGCTACTTGAATTTGACTGGCATTGAAAATGCTTCACTGCTATAAACCTACTGATTAATGCCGAGCTTCCTGACAAAACAGGATTCTCCACTTTAACAACCCAAGTTAGGTAAATATATTTATTTCACCACATATCGACTAGTCCTTAATTCGTTGTTGAGTAGCCTATTATACTGTTGCTTGACCACTTAAGCGACAACAGATACCTGTAGAATAATGCGCTTACTCGTCGATTAACATGGATGCCCAAAAGTGTTGATATCTGCTAAAGATCAAAACAAACAACAATTCAAACCTCTCTCTCTTCCCCCTTTATCTCCTCTCTAGTTCTCTGTCCTCTGCTCTCTCTTCTCTCATATATATTATGTATCGTGGATTATGATCTATTGACAAATAGGTGACGCTTACGAGTGAATTGGCCATAAATTGTTCCTAGTTGAGTTTAGAAGCAAATTTTAACTTTAAATTTAAACTATCTAAGATTTCATTATAATGGAATCTACGGTTCACAACTGTTCATTGCACAAAAATAGTTCTCACGCTGTGCCATCGGCCTGTAATTAATCAACTATCTTCAATTAATATCGGTGGATTTAACCCTGAAATCCTCTATGGTCGAAACTCGAGTAGTCATTCCTGCGCATACCATTTAATATATTATTATATTATATATATATGATATATATATATAGTAGTATATTAAGAAAAATGAAAACAACACAGGTTTTAAAATGGTTAAGTGGCTGGTTCTATTGGCCGACGCTGCAGGTGTTTCGATCATATTAATTAGTCAGTCTTCAGGTGCATTGTGTTGGATATGGAAGGTGATAATAAATTTTTATACAGAATAACGAGAAAACACAAGGCGGAGGGTGGTTTTAGGGTTTTCCCTGTGTTTATTTTTTACTTAAACAAAAGTACTAATTTAATAAATAATAATAATAATTAATAATAATAATTTATAATTCAATTACTTATACATAAGTAAATTAATAATAATTAATTGTAATATTAATATCATTAATCGTCACATAAATCAGTTCTCAACAATTTTAAAACAACAACTATTTTCAAAACTAATGTACTACATACCGCCGGATTCACTCCTTTCTTACTATATATATATAGTATATATTATTTATATATATATTATATTTCTAGACAAAACGTTACCCGTCTATCACCCATTGAGCTCTGGGTTTAGATGTAACTGGGATGGAAAAAGTGAGGGTGTTGTCCAAATGGCAAATAAATTTCGTTAAAAGAATTTAGAATACGGCCAGAGAATCTAAAAGATAAGACAATTAAAATCATTTTCTAAGATTTCTAAGAAAGGAGCATTTGACCAAATTTAAATCTATTAATAGAGCCCAGGGTTGGCCGGGTTGGCAGTTTAAGAACATCAAACAATCAGATTCAACTCTTCAATACCTCTCGCTCTCTAATCCCACTGAGAAATAACATATATAACGAGGCGATAATCAAGGATATACATTAGAGAGGGGGAAGGTGACAGCATAATGTGAAGTAAGAGAACCTGGTCAGTTTTTGAGTTAATTGCAAATTACGACTACTTAGAAGCAATTAAGATTGATTTTTTTCAAACATAACTCATTCTAAACAGTTAGGAATATTATATAGTATATATATTATCTATATATATATTTATATACTATATATAATATATATACATTACATACATATATATATATATATATATACTATATTTTAAGATGGCTATTCTCTCTCTCTCTCTCTCTCTCTCTCCTCTCTCTCTCTCTCTCATCTCTCTCCCTTTATATTACATTACTATATTATACTATATTCATAGTCATTCACCATCTCACCAACAGCGTGTTTCGACAGTATCACGTCTCTTCAGTATGGTAGACATTTGATAAGCTACTAGCAGCCGGATAGAAACCCGATCGATTCAGCATCAGCCAGACAGCTTACGCTCGGTTATCGTCAACTACACGAATGGGGGAGAGCGCATTTCACTGTTTCATACATTCTGGCCTTGTGCCACATCTAAGCATATCTTAGTAAAACAACTATACGTTCTTGCCTATGTGCCTGTTTAAGAGATTTTGTCAATGTTTGTTTTTTTTTTTCCTTTTTTTTCAGGATATGCCCGTATCGGCATGTTTTTAAAAGCGCGCCAATACTCCCAAGTCTGGGTCGATAATCCGGATGGCCGCTTTCATAAATTTAACACACATAAAAGAAGGAAAAAGAAAAAAGTGCACACCGCCTATTTAAAGCATTGGAAGCCATTTTGAGAGGCCCGCTTAAGGATGAACGGAAAAGAACGGACATTTAGCGGGGTGTGGGGGAGGGGTTACATGCAAAAATCGGCGGGAAAAAATCTATCTTGAAATGGCGGAAGTAAAGAGGTTTTGCCAAAAGGGGAGAATAAAACGTTGACCTCTGCAGGAAGAGATGGAAAGATGTGGATGAAGAGGCAGGAAAATTCGTATATAAATGTCTTTTCAGGAATAGGGTCTAGACTATCTCACGAAGCATCACTTTCAAACCATTAATATCTATCTATCTATCTATCTATCTATCTTAGATTGTTCCGATAAATTGGTCAATTTTAATCAGTTAATATCTATCTACTTATCTATTTATCTACCTGTCTAACTATCTTCCTATCTAACTATCTATCTATCTATCTATCTATCTATCTTAGATGGTTCCGATAAATTGGTCAATTTTAATCAGTTAATATCTATCTACTTATCTATTTATCTACCTATCCAACTATCTTCCTATCTAACTATCTATCTATCTATCTATCTATCTCAGATTGTTCCGATAAATTGGTCAATTTTAATCAGTTAATATCTATCTACTTATCTATTTATCTACCTATCTAACTATCTTCCTATCTATCTATCTATCTATCTATCTATCTATCTTAGATTGTTCCGATAAATTGGTCAATTTTAATCAGTTAATATCTATCTACTTATCTATTTATCTACCTATCTAACTATCTTCCTATCTATCTATCTATCTATCTATCTATCTTAGATTGTTCCGATAAATTAGTCAATTTTAATCAGTTAATATCTATCTACTTATCTATTTATCTACCTATCTAACTATCTTCCTATCTATCTCTATCTATCTATCTATCTATCTATCTTAGATTGTTCCGATAAATTGGTCAATTTTAATCAGTTAATATCTATCTACTTATCTATTTATCTACCTATCTAACTATCTTCCTATCTATCTATCTATCTATCTATCTATCTATCTTAGATTGTTCGATAAATTGGTCAATTTTAATCAGTTAATATCTATCTACTTATCTATTTATCTACCTATCTAACTATCTTCCTATCTAACTATCTATCTATCTATCTATCTATCTTAGATTGTTCCGATAAATTGGTCAATTTTAATCAGTTAATATCTATCTACTTATCTATTTATCTACCTATCTAACTATCTTCCTATCTATCTATCTATCTATCTATCTATCTTAGATTGTTCCGATAAATTGGTCAATTTTAATCAGTTAATATCTATCTACTTATCTATTTATCTACCTATCTAACTATCTTCCTATCTTCCTATCTATCTATCTATCTATCTATCTATCTTAGATTGTTCCGATAAATTGGTCAATTTTAATCAGTTAATATCTATCTACTTATCTATTTATCTACCTATCTAACTATCTTCCTATCTAACTATCTATCTATCTATCTATCTATCTTAGATTGTTCCGATAAATTGGTCAATTTTAACCAGTTAATATCTATCTACTTATCTATTTATCTACCTATCTAACTATCTTCCTATCTATCTATCTATCTATCTATCTTAGATTGTTCCGATAAATTGGTCAATTTTAATCAGTTAATATCTATCTACTTATCTATTTATCTACCTATCTAACTATCTTCCTATCTATCTATCTATCTATCTATCTATCTTAGATTGTTCCGATAAATTGGTCAATTTTAATCAGTTAATATCTATCTACTTATCTATTTATCTACCTATCTAACTATCTTCCTATCTAACTATCTATCTATCTATCTATCTTCTTAGATTGTTCCGATAAATTGGTCAATTTTAATCAGTTAATATCTATCTACTTATCTATTTATCTACCTATCTAACTTCTTCCTATCTATCTATCTATCTATCTATTTAGATTGTTCCGATAAATTGGTCAATTTTAATCAGTTAATATCTATCTACTTATCTATTTATCTACCTATCTAACTATCTTCCTATCTAACTATCTATCTATCTATCTATCTATCTATCTTAGATTGTTCCGATAAATTGGTCAATTTTAATCAGTTAATATCTATCTACTTATCTATTTATCTACCTATCTACCTATCTTCCTATCTAACCAACTATCTATCTATCTACCTATATATATATTTGTTTATCTCAGTCTATTTATATCTATTTCTATCTATCTAACTATCACCTTATTTTCCATATCTATCTCAGTTAGTTAATATCTATCTATATCTCGTTGTAAAAAATAATAATAGATCATGACAACTGGGAAAGCTGGCATTGAAGAGAACTAACTGGAAAATTCATGTGGATGATGGCTGTACCAGTTTTGAGAGGGAGAGAATTGAGCATGAAAACCTCAAGCGTCAACTTCGAATGGAAACACCTGTCATATGGAGAGAACATGGAGGGTTGGAAATGTCAGACGTGTGGTCGAATTCTGCTTTCTAAGGCTGGATATGTCAATCATAGGAAATCTCATCAGGGACAATTCATGCAAACTCCAGGAAAACAAACAATGTGTCTTGTGCAATCTATAACAAAATGTGTAAGTTAGCTTCTGGTCTTAAGAGACGTATGGTGGGGTACAAGCATAAAATTGTATCATCTGATCCATCTAATACAACGGGAAGGACGTCCTTTCCATGTCATATTTGTATTATTTGGATCTGCAGCGGGTTTGATGAGTCGTATGAGGGCTTATGAGAGGAAAGGTTCTGGTGGTGGGGTTATAGGATGGTGAGAGACAACAGTGATGGTATTGCTATCTATATCTCCATCTATCTATCTGTCTGTAAATAAATCAACAAATCTATCTATCTATCTATCTATCTATCATTTGATCATATCTATCTATTTGAATATGTTAATATCTATCTATCTATATATCTATCATAGTTTGATCATATCTATCTATTTGAATATGTTAATATCTATCTATCTATCTATCTATCTATCTATCATAGTTTGATCATATCTATCTATTTGAATATGTTAATATATCTATCTATCTATCTATCTATCTATCATATTTGATCATATCTATCTATTTGAATATTTAATCTATCTATCTATCTATCTATCTATCATAGTGTTGATCATATCTATCTATTTATCTATCTATCTATCTTCTATCTATCTATCTATCTATCTATCTATCTATCTATCTATCATATTTATCTATTTGAATATTTAATATCTATCTATCTATCTATCTATCTATCTATCTATCATAGTTTGATCATATCTATCTATTTGAATATGTTCTATCTATCTATCTATCTATCTATCATAGTTTGATCATATCCATCTATTTGAATATGTTAATATCTATCTATCTATCTATCTATCTATCATAGTTTGATCATATCTATCTATTTGAATATGTTAATATCTATCTATCTATCTATCTATCTATCATAGTTTGATCATATCTATCTATTTGAATATGTTAATATCTATCTATCTATCTATCTATCATAGTTTGATCATATCTATCTATTTGAATATGTTAATATCTATCATCTATCTATCATAGTTTGATCATATCTATCTATTTGAATATGTTATATATCTATCTATCTATCTATCTATCTAGTTTGATCATTTTATCTATTTTAATCAATTAATGTCTATATATCTACCTATGTATCCTAGTTTATCTATATCTATCTATCTATTTTGATTAGTTGATATTTATATATTTCTTTAATTCAGTTAATATCCATCTATCTAACTATCTATCTATGTTACATAATTCATAAGTAGCTTATGATTTATGTACGTACCTGTGGTAAGATATTTGAATAATGTTCGTTAGAGTCAGAGGAACGGGATTTCAGTGGAAGGTTACCATGGCCGAGGACTGACAACCAGTGACATTTCGCTGACCATCCGATAGATGTGATTAGGCGTGAGATAGTTTTAGATTAGATGCGACAGAACGCGTGGACTCGAAGTCACTCGCCCAGGGGTCGGCCTCCCCACCTCGACGGCGGATGGATATGGGCTGGGTTGTTGAAAGAAAGCTTTAGAAGAAATCAAGTTTGTTTGTTAAGTTAATTTAAACATTTATCATAGCGAAAATGTTACAACAGAATGTGTTCATGTTAATTCCCATTACTGATAACGCAATATACTTCTTGTATAGTATCTGGTTAAATTTAAGTATACACTTTTTAAATCTCATATAACACACCATTGGATAGCAGTACTATCATTCAATGTGTTTATTGAAAATGTTACAACGGAAATTTGTTTCATGTTAACAATTATGATAAACGTTAATACTTCTTATATAGGTTAAATTTGTAGCATACCCTTTTAAAATCTGATATAGCTCATCATTGGATAGCAGTACCTATCGCTCGATGTGCTTATTGGGAAATATTCCAACGGAAATTTGTTCATGTTAATCCCCATTACTAATAACGCCAATACTAAATGACTTATTTTAGTCCGTCTTACATTCATAGATATCACACATTATAAAATCTCATATTGCTCACCATTGGATAGCAGAGTACCTATCGCTCAATGCAAACTATTCGTTAAATCGTCGGGGTGCCTTAAGTTTTGTATCACACCAAACACAGTGCGCGAGGCCCTAGCCTCACCAACCAGTCCGAACGCCTATACCCATGCCTGCAACACATGCGCTAGTGATAAAAGGGGATAGACTCCCTCACTGTTTGGTTGATATCAACTTTAAGCCACCCCGACGATTTTACATAGTTGCATTGAGCGATAGGTACTGCTATCCAATGGTGAGCAATATGAGATTTTTAATGTGTATTCTTGAATTAAGACGGATACTAAATAAGTATTAGTATGGCGTTATTAGTAATGGGGATTAACATGAACAAATTTCCGTTGGAATATTTTCCCAATAAGCACATCGAGCGATAGGTACTGCTATCCAATGATGAGCTATATCAGATTTTAAAAGTATGTACCTAAATTTAACGGGATACTATATAAGAAGTATTATTACGTTATCAGTAATAAGTGTTAACATGAACAAATTTCCGTTGTAACATTTTCATAATAAACACATTGAATGATAGGTACTGCTATCCAATGGTGTGTTATATGAGATTTAAAAAGTGTATACTTAAATTTAACCAGATACTATACAAGAAGTATTATTGCGTTATCAGTAATGGGAATTAACATGAACACATTTCTGTTGTAACATTTTCGCTATGATAAATGTTTAAATTAACTTAACAAACAAAACTTGATTTCTTCTAAAGCTTTCTTTCAACAACCCAGCCCATATCCATCCGCCGTCGAGGTGGGGAGGCCGACCCCTGGGCGAGTGACTTCGAGTCCACGCGTTCTGTCGCATCTAATCTAAAACTATCTCACGCCTAATCACATCTATCGGATGGTCAGCGAAATGTCACTGGTTGTCAGTCCTCGGCCATGGTAACCTTCCACTGAAATCCCGTTCCTCTGACTCTAACGAACATTATTCAAATATCTTACCACAGGTACGTACATAAATCATAAGCTACTTATGAATTATGTAACATAGATAGATAGTTAGATAGATGGATATTAACTGAATTAAAGAAATATAAATATCAACTAATCAAAATAGATAGATAGATATAGATAAACTAGGATACATAGGTAGATATATAGACATTAATTGATTAAAATAGATAAAAATGATCAAACTAAGATAGATAGATAGATAGATAGATAGATATTAACATATTCAAATAGATAGATATGATCAAACTATGATAGATAGATAGATAGATAGATATTACATATTCAAATAGATAGATATGATCAAACTATGATAGATAGATAGATAGATAGATATTTAACATATTCAAATAGATAGATATGATCAACTATGATAGATAGATAGATAGATAGATAGATATTAACATATTCATAGATATAGATAGATAGATAGATATATAGATAGATAGATAGATAGATAGATAGATAGATAGATATTAACATATTCAAATAGATATATGATCAAACTATGATAGATAGATAGATAGATAGATAGATAGATAGATATTAACATATTCAAATAGATAGATATGATCAAACTATAATAGATAGATAGATAGATATTAAAATATTCAAATAGATAGATATGATCAAACTATGATAGATAGATAGATAGATAGATAGATATTAACATATTCAAATAGATAGATATGATCAAACTATGATAGATTAGATAGATAGATAGATAGATATTAACATATTCAAATAGATAGATATGATCAAACTATGATAGATAGATAGATAGATAGATAGATAGATATTAACATATTCAAATATATGATCATATGATAGATAGATATAGATCAATATGATAGATAGATAGATAGATAGATAGAATGTTGATTTATTTACAGACAGATAGATAGATGGAGATATAGATAGCAATACCATCACTGTTGTCTCTCACCATCCTATAACCCCACCACCAGAACCTTTCCTCTCATAAGCCTCATACGACTCATCAAAACCCGCTGCAGATCCAAATAATACAAATATGACATGGAAAGGACGTCCTTCCCGTTGTATTAGATGGATCAGATGATACAATTTTATGCTTGTACCCCACCATACGTCTCTTAAGACCAGAAGCTAACTTACACATTGTTTATAGATTGCACAAGACACATTGTTTGTTTTCCTGGAGTTTGCATGAATTGTCCCTGATGAGATTTCCTATGATTGACATATCCAGCCTTAGAAAGCAGAATTCGACCACACGTCTGACATTTCCAACCCTCCATGTTCTCTCCAATATGACAGGTGTTTCCCATTCGAAGTTGACGCTTGAGGTTTTCATGCTCAATTCTTCCCTCTTCAAAACTGGTACAGCCATCATCCACATGAATTTTCCAGTTAGTTCTCTTCAATGCCAGCTTTTCCCAGTTGTCATGATCTATTATTATTTTTTACAACGAGATATAGATAGATATTAACTAACTGAGATAGATATGGAAAAATAAGGTAGATAGTTAGATAGATAGATAAATAGATATAAATAGACTGAGATAAACAAATATATATATAGGTAGATAGATAGATAGTTGGTTAGATAGGAAGATAGGTAGATAGGTAGATAAATAGATAAGTAGATAGATATTAACTGATTAAAATTGACCAATTTATCGGAACAATCTAAGATAGATAGATAGATAGATAGATAGATAGTTAGATAGGAAGATAGTTAGATAGGTAGATAAATAGATAAGTAGATAGATATTAACTGATTAAAATTGACCAATTTATCGGAACAATCTAAGATAGATAGATAGATAGATAGGAAGATAGTTAGATAGGTAGATAAATAGATAAGTAGATAGATATTAACTGATTAAAATTGACCAATTTATCGGAACAATCTAGATAGATAGATAGATAGATAGATAGATAGTTAGATAGAAGAGTTAGATAGGTAGATAAATAATAAGTAGATAGATATTAACTGATTAAAATTGACAATTTATCGGAACATCTAAGATAGATAGATAGATAGATAGATAGATAGGAAGATAGGAAGATAGTTAGATAGGTAGATAAATAGATAAGTATAGATATTAACTGATTAAAATTGACCAATTTTATCGGAACAATCTAAGATAGATAGATAGATAGATAGATAGGAAGAATAGTTAGATAGGTAAGATAAATAGATAAAGTAGATAGATATTAACTGGTTAAAATTGACCAATTTATCGGAACAATCTAAGATAGATAGATAGATAGATAGATAGTTAGATAGGAAGATAGTTAGATAGGTAGATAAATAGATAAGTAGATAGATATTAACTGATTAAAATTGACCAATTTATCGAACAATCTAAGATAGATAGATAGATAGATAGATAGATAGGAAGATAGGAAGATAGTTAGATGGTAGATAAATAGATAAGTAGATAGATATTAACTGATTAAAATTGAATTTATCGGAACAATCTAAGATAGATAGATAGATAGATAGATAGATAGGAAGATAGTTAGATAGGTAGATAAATAGATAAGTAGATAGATATTAACTGATTAAATTGACCCATTTATCGAACAATCTAAGATAGATAGATAGATAGATAGATAGATAGGAAGATAGTTAGATAGGTAGATAAATAGATAAGTAGATAGATATTAACTGATTAAAATTGACCAATTTATCGGAACAATCTAAGAGATAGATAGATAGATAGATAGATAGGAAATAGTTAGATAGGTAGATAAATAGATAAGTAGATAGATATTAACTGATTAAAATTGACCAATTTATCGAACAACTCATAGATAGATAGATAGATAGATAGATAGATAGATAGGAAGATAGTATTTAGATAGGTAGATAAATAGATAAGTAGATAGATATTAACTGATTAAAATTGACTAATTTATCGAACAATCTAAGATAGATAGATAGATAGATAGATAGATAGGAAGATAGTTAGATAGGTAGATAAATAGATAAGTAGATAGATTTAACTGATTAAAATTGACCAATTTATCGGAACAATCTGGATAGATAGATAGATAGATAGATAGAGATAGTTAGATAGGTGATATGATAAGTAGATAGATATTAACTGATTAAAATTGACCAATTTATCGGAACATCTGAGTTAGATAGATAGATAGATAGATAGTTAGATAGGAAGATAGGATAGTAGATAATAGATAAGTAGATAGATATTAACTGATTAAAATTGACCAATTTTACGGAACCATCTAAGATAGATAGAATAGATACGATAGTATAATCTAGTTAGATAGGCATGCCAAGATAGTTGACAGGTTCAGATAAATAGATAAGTAGATAGATATAACTGATTAAAATTGCAATTTATCGGAACAATCTAAGATAGATAGATAGAAGATAGATAGATATTAATGGTTTGAAAGTGGCTTCGTGAGATAGTCATAGACCTATCCTGAAAAGACATTTATATACGAATTTTTCCTAGCCTCTTCATCCACATCTTTCCACTCCTTCCTGCAGAGGTCAACGTTTTATTCTCCCCTTTTGCAAAACCTCTTTTCTTCCGCCATTTCAAGATAGATTTTTTCCCGCGATTTTTGCATGATAACCCCCTCCGCCCACACCCACGCTACAAATGTTTCCGTTCTTCTTCCCGTTCATCCTAAGCGGGCCTCTCTCAAAATGGGGAATCCAACGCTGCTAATCTGTTACATTGAGGCGGTGATGTCCACATTTTCACTACTGTTTCCTCTTTATCCGTGTTGCTTATAATCTTCTGATACCACTAGACCGGCTGTCCATCCCGCGATTACTCGATCCAGACTACGGACGCTTCTCCGCATGGGTGGAAGTATATGTGCCCTGACGTCCTTTTTAGAACAGACATATTGCCATACGCAGTTATCCTGAAAAAAGAAAAAATAAACAAACATGAGCAAAACTCTTAACAGCACATAGCAAAAGCGTATAGTTGTTTTACTACAGATACATGTCCTTAACGAGCTGCGGCACACGGCCAGATGTATTAAAACAGTGTGAAATTCCTCTTCCCATTCTGTAGTTGACGATAACCGAGCGGTTAAGCTGTCTGGCTGATGCTGAATCGATCGGGTTTCTATCCCGGCTGTAGGTAGCTTACAAATGTCTAGCCATACTGAAGAGACGTGATACGTCGAAACACGGTGTCTGTGAATGTGGACTATATATATTATATATATATATAGAGAGAGAGAGAGAGAGAGAGAGAGAGAGAGAGAGAGAGAGAGAGAGAGAGAGAGAGAGAATACACATCTTAAAAAAATTAGAATTTTATTATGTCTAGATTTACATTATATATATTATATATATTATATATAATATGTATGTATGTATATATATATATATATATATATATATATATATATTAATATATATATATATATATATATATCCTAACTTTAGGAATGAGTTATGTTTGAAAAAAATCCATCTTAATTGCTTCTAAGTAGTCGTATTTGCAATTAACTCAAAAACTGACCAGTCTCTTACTTCACATTATGCCTGTCACCTTCCCCCTCTCTATGTATATCTTGATTATCGCCTCGTTATATATGTTAGTTTCTCAGTGGGATTAGAGAGCGAGAGGTATTTGAGAGTTTGAATCTGATTGTTGAGTTTCTTAAACTGCCAACCCGGCCAACACCTGGGCTCTTAATAGATTTAAATTTGGTCAAATGCTCCCTTTCTTAGAAATCTTAGAAAATGATTTTAATGTCTTATTTTTAATTCTCTGGCCGTATTTATTTTTTAAAGAATTTATTTCGCATTGCACACTCACTTTTCCCAAATCCCAGTTATCTACCCAGAGCTCAATGGGTGATAGAACGGGTAACGTTTTGTCTAGTAAATATATTATATAATATATAAATATATATATATATATATATATATGAAGAAAGGAAGTGAATCCGGCGGTATGTAGTATATTAAGTTTTGAATATTGTTGTTTTATTGTTGGAACTGATTATGTGACGATTAATGATTATTAATATTACAATTAATTATTATTAATATTACAATTATGTATAAGTAATTGAATTATTATTATTATTATTATTATTATTATTATTATTATTATTATTATAACAAGGACTACCACTCGCTTTTCTCGTTATTCTGTGATAAAAGATTTCTTATCACCTTCCATATACCAACAAATGCCCTGAAGATGATCTAATTAATAGATCGAAACACTGCAGCGTCGGCCAATAAACTCACCACTTAACCCATTTAAACCTGTGTTTTTTTCATTTTTCTTAATATATATATATATATATATATATATATATATTATATATATTAATGGTATGCGCAGGAATGACCTACTCGAGTTTCACCATAAGGATCTTCAGGGTTAAATCCACCGAATTAATTAAGATATTGATTAATTACAGCCGATTGCACGCGTGAATTTTGTGGCAATAACAGTTAGTGACAGATTCGCATTTAACGAAATTTAAAGTTAAATTTAAGTTAAATTTGCTCTACTCACGTATGGAGCACTTTATGGCCAATTTCACCGGTAAGTCACCTTTTTCATATAAAAATCACGTATATATATATATATAGAGAGAGAGAGACAGAGACAGAGAGACAGAGAGAGAATGAGGGGGAGAGAGAGAGGTTTGATTTGGTTGTTTTGTTTTGTTTTACGGCATATCAACACTTTTTGGGTCATTTAATGCCGAATCAAGTCATTTTCTTACAGTATCTGTTGTCGCTTAAGTGGTCAAGCAACTAAGTATTAAATAGGCTTATCAACAGAATAAGACTATCATATGTGTGAAATAAATATATTACTAACTTGGGTTGTTAAAGTGGAGAAATCCTGTTTTTGTCAGGAAGCTCGGCCATATACTCAGTAGTTATAGCAGTAAGGCAGTTCAAGTCCAGTCAATTCCAGTAGCCAGCTGTTAAACACAATGAGCAAGCGGTCTACCAATGCTGAACTGGGGTCTTTTCGGTAAGACTGCACGAGTGGCTGAACCGGACAATTTTTGAATGAAAATCTCTGGTGCAGTGACTGCAAACAAACAGTTATGTTTACTGGGGTTGCTTTTGTCTCTCCTTCCTTCTGGCTCTCTTCTCTGTGGTGAGCTTCTTTTCTCTCTTTTTCACTCCTTTTTGTCACTTGTTTGACAAGGAGGCGCCAGGCCGCACGGTTTTCTGCACCAACCTCCCATGTGTTGGTGTATTGAAACGTTGGCGTGGTCTCCCTACCGGTTGGGAGCTTTTTACTAATTCGCCATACAGTAGGTCTTTGGGGATGCGGCCTTTTCGCATCCTCCTGGCATGACCAAGCCAGTGCAGGTGCCTCTCACAGATGATGGCAAACATGCATTTTATAGTAAAATCATTAGTAATGCTAGTACAAAATAAAAAAAAACTATACTTGACTTTGTATCACACATGCCACCGTAGCATTGGTCTGAGGGAGTCTTTGACAAGCAACTAGTAAAGACGACCATATAACCATATTACTAACTGAAAATCAGGAAGAAGGTATCGTCAGTACTTAGGAAATGATTCTAGTATTATTAACAGAATAGGATTATAATATGTGTAATATAAATATCTATTAATAATGGAGGTTCGCTTAAAGTAGATTCGCTTAATGGAGATTCGCTTCCGGTTTTTGTCTGTAACAAAAATTACATCACTGCTTACGTCAGATTACCCAAAATCGTCATAACATAGAATAAATACACTCAAAATTTGAACATGCAACATTAGACAGTCCTCAAGTTTTGATAAATACATGACTAGTATTCACATTTTATATATTCTATATATAGTTTGTTTTATTTTAATACATATTTAAAGTTTACATTTCAAATTGTTTTATTTTTTAAGCCTTTAATGAATTTGATGATTTTACTTATTTAGGGTACAAACTCGCTGACATTGAATTTTTTACTCCCACCCCTCAGACAATATGTTTCAAAAATCTACTTTTACATCGCCCGATAGGGCGTTTTTTATTTTATTCTACACTTTTCCTTTTTCGTTAAAAATTAGTTGACGCCAACAAAAGAAGTCACTGTGTTACACATACATACATACAGACATACATACATACATACATACATATTATTGTTCGCAACGTCTTGTCAGGCGACGGCCACTCCTTCATTCATTGTCCGTTTATGCGCTCGTTCATGACTTTTCAATCCTGCCAACGTCTTACATATCTTAGAACATACCTGGAACACATAACGATCGGTGTTTCTCTCCTTCAAACAACATACATACATACATACATGGCAATAGCATAATCCTTACAGATTATTACCGTCCCTCACAATCCCACAACTCCACCACCAGAACCCTTCCTTGCATGAACCCTCAAATGACTCATCAAACCTGCTGCAGATCCACAAAGTTTGATGCAAATATGTCATTTTTTCTTCCCGTTGAATGAGATGAATCAGAATGAAATCAGATGATAAAATTTGATGCTTATGCACCACCATATGTCTCTTAAGACCAGAAGCGACTTACAGACCTTGCCACAGATAGCACAAGACACATTGTTTGCTCCTGGAATCTGCATGGATTGACCCAGGTGAGACTTCCTATGATTGACATAGCCAGCCTTAGAAAGCAAAACTCGACCACATGTCAGACATCCAACCCTCCATGTTCTCTCCAATATGACAGGTGTAACCCTTTCGAAGTTGACGCTTTAGGTTTTCATGCACGATTCTTTCACTCTCAAAACTGGTACAACCATCATCCACATGAACTTCCAGTCAGTCTCTCCAGTGCCAGCTTTCCAGTTGTCAGGATTTATTTTTATTCTTACAAGGGTTTTTTTAAGAAATCCTTATACCTCTTCCTAGGCTTATGCTGCGGCCTTTTGCCATCACGCAGCTGACCGTAAAAGAGTTGCTTGGCAATCTAGCATCACTCATACGCACAACATGCCTTCCCAACGCATTTGAGCCGTTATGATAAGAGTTTCAATGCTTGAGCATCCTGCCATTGCAAGGACTTCTGAGTTAGGTGTCTTGGAATTCCATTTGATGTTTAGAATACGTCTCAAACATTTCTGATGAAAGTGTTCAAGAATTTTCAAATGTCTTCTAAACAATGTCCATGTTTGCGAGGAGTACAATAAAACACTCAACACGCAGGACCTATAAACATTCAATTTTCTTTTATGGGTAATGCCGGTACTAGACCATAACCGTTTTTCGAGTGTTCCATAGGCCACAGATGCCTTCTGGATGCGCCGGTGAATCTCAGCATCCAAAGATCCATCACAAGTTAGTGTACTTCCCAAGTATGTGAAAGACTCAAAAACATCCAGACAAGTACCATGAATGGTTATTGTTGGTTTGATATATGGTTCACCTTTTATGGGGGTGAACATTACCTTTGTCTTTGTCAAGCTTATTTTTAATCCAAAAGCAGAGCACGAGGCAGCAAAAAGGTTCACAATATCTTGAACATAACGATCAGTGTTTCTCTCCTTCAAACAACATACATACATACATACATACATAGTGGCTGTCAGCTTAAATGGCTACCGCATATCATGATGCACAATAATCTCTAATTCTGCCATGAATGGATGGGTCTGTCTAAGTTAACAATTTCTAGAACAGAATTCGTAGATAAAAGATTTAATTTTATGAGAAACGGCTGTTACACAATGTCTTATGTATTTTAAAATACCTTTTTAAATAATTCCCAACGATTTCAAGTCTTTTCTACAGGTGCAGCAGATGTTTCAATTTATCGCTAATTGATAATTCACCTGTCACGTATTTTCATGAGAATGGACTTTACTTCCGGTTCTACCAAGTCATGGAGAAGAAGAAGAAGAAGAAGAAGAAGAAGAAGAAGAAGAAGAAGAAGAAGAAGATATACTCTACAATATACAACATACGTCTGATATAAAATAAATATCATGAGAATGAGAATGTCCTTTACCTCCGGTTCCTCCAAGTCATGACGAAGAAGAGAGTGTGTGTGCATGTGTTTGTGTGTGTGTGTCTGTGAGAGAAAGAGAGAGATAGAGTGTGTATGTGTTTTTTGTGTGTATGTGTGTGTGTGAGATAGAGAGAGAGGGAGATGAGAGAGAGAGAGTGAGTGGTTTGATTTGCTTTGCTTTTTTTAGTTTTACGGCATAACAACTTTTGTCTGGCATTTATAGCGATATATACCCCTACGCATCTTTATCTTTTGATCTGATAACGGACCTTTGTTATATATTTCTTTATCTTCTCCCTGCTTCTTTTGACCGGAAAGCCTCGCTTCCGTTTTTTTAACTTCTTTGTTTCCTTTTGCCGGGAAAAAAGGTCCTTTGTCATTTTTGTCGTCTTTTCTTTGTTTCGATCCAACCGGAAAATCCTACTTCCGCTCGTACAATATACAACATCTATAAATAACATTTATTTTGACCTAAGCCGTTTTATATTTTACCGTATGTTTTCAAACTTCATTCGGTGCAAAATTTTGTTTGTTGTTGTGAAATATGTAAATTTAAGTTTGTTCCATTTAGAAATATTAAATCATTATTTTTGTTTTATTTTATTTTGTTACTGCTAATCTTATTTTTATTAATATTTTCATTATTGTTATTATTATTTTGTTATTCATAATCTTATTATTATTATTACTAGCAAATATATGCACCCTCCGGGTGCAAGAATTTAAGTTTTAATGCAATAAAATATCGTATTAAATTATAAAGGCTAATGAAACTAAATAAGAAGGCAGATAAAAATATGTGAAACAGAGCAGAGGGGGAAATAATCGAAAAATAGAACAACTGAAACTTACTCTTCCATCACTCTCGTCTTTCATTGTTATTTTTTCTAATTTAAGTATTTAGTTAAAATAGGAAGTAAAGAATAAAATGACAGTTATTTTTTCTTGTTAATGGATTTCATTTAAGATTCATTGAAGAGATTTTTGCTTATGTTCATTAAAATAAAACAAAAACAGTTAGAATCAATAATACTAAGCACATATTTATTAAAATTCAACATTTAATATCAATATGCAAATTAGCCTTCCCGTTCCCACTGTAACCGCTATTTTGTTGTATATATAAATACAATTGCATGTTATTAGTATTGTAGATATGGTTGACAGTATTAATAATGTAAAACAATTTATTAATAATTGAGGTTTAAATAAAAATAAAATTATGGGAGAATGTGATATCAATAACTAAGGAATTGTGACTTGAGTAGTGATATAGTTTCGGTTACAGAAAAACACACAATCTCTATTATAATAAGATTACTAATTCTTAATTTTATTATTATTACTAATACTACCAAATATATGCACCCTCCGGGCGCAAGTATTTAAGTTTTATATAATAAAATATCATATTAAATTAGAAAGGCTAATGAAATTAAATAAGAATGCAGATAGAAAGATTTGCAACAGAGGGGTATGATTGAAAAATAGAAACTTTGAAAATAACTCTTCCATCATTTTCATTACTCCCGTCTTTTCATTGGTAAATTTTCCTATTTAACTATTAGTTAAAATTGGAAGTAAAGGAATATTACAGTTATTTCTTCTTATTAATAGATTTTCATAAGATTTATCCCGAGATTTTGCTCATATTCATTAAGATAAAACCAAACAATTAGAAATCAATAATACTAAGCACATATTTATTTAAAATCAAATTTTTAAGATCAATATGCAAATTAGCCTTTCCATTCAGACCGTAAACCGCTATTTTGATGTATATACAAATACAATTACCTGTTATTAGTATCTAGATATGGTCAATAGTTTAATGATGTATACAATTTTATTAATGATAGAAAGTTTAGATAAAAAATAAAATCATGAGAATGTGATGTAAAATAACTAAAAGGAATTGTGACTGAGTAGTGATAGAATTTCGGTTACAGACAGAAAAACTCACAATCTCCATTATAATAAGATTATTATGTTATTATTAGTATTGTCCCCTTTTCTTTTTGTGTTTTTTTTTTGCTGTTTTTTTTATAAAAATTTCTTTGTTCTTTATTTTTGGGGGTTTTTTTTGTTAATTAAGAAAAATAAAATACAATAGTGAGTTTAGTATTTGGTTGGACAAGTTTAATGTCATGTCCCAGACATCTTTTTTTTTGGGGGGGGGTCTTACCCCTCTGTCTGGAAGAAAGTCGGCATATTCTACCGTGTTGTTCACAAATAAAAATACATTTTCGATAATAAGTTTCCAAAATTCTTTCAGCAAATTCTCTTATAGTGGATTCATTATGATTTGCAATAAATTTACCGGCATATAGGACGCACTTTTTTCCAGAATTTTGGCTAAAAAATTGGCCTGCGTCTTATACATCGTAAGTGAAGTGTTATCATTATTACTAGTACAAAATAAAATTACGTCCGGGTGATGTTAAAATAGATTTTGAAACATATTGCCTGAGGAGTGGGAGTAAAAAATTCAATGTCAGCGGTTTTACCCTAAGTAAGTAAAATCATCAAATTCATTAAAGGATTAAAAATAAAATAATTTGAAATGTAAACTTTAAATATGTATTAAAATAAAACAAACATTATAGAGCTATATAATACCAGTCATGTATTTATTAAAACTTGTTTTAAAACAATGAAAACTGCTAATGTTGCATGTTTGAAATTTTGAGTATATTTATCTATGTTATGACGATTTTGGGTAATGTGCCGTAAGCAGTGACGTGTTTTGTTACAGAAAAAACTGGAAGCGAATTCTCCATTATCAATAGTTATTATTATATTATTATTTTATTATTATTATTATTATTTCCTGCTATTGAGATGCCTTGTGTATGCTTATTGCTTGCCTGAACTGCCAAATTGCTTTTATACAGCTATGTTTCTGCTTGTGTAATGCATAACTAGACTGTTTTCAACAATATATGCTTAAATACACTAAAAATGTTTTTCTTAATCCGACCTGCTGAAATGGGGGTGCATCCTATATGCCCGTGCGTCTTATATAGACACACGGGCATATAGGACGCCCCCCCCCCCATTTCAGCAGGTCGGATTCGTCAAATACGGCATCTGCATAATCAAATATAGCAAAACAAGCACAAACATTGTGACATTGATGGAACCGTAACACCAAAACAATGCATCGTGTCACAAGTCAAACATTCCTATATACAAGGTGTGACAAAATTTCACTATACAAAATATTTCTGTATACAAGGTGTGTCAAAAAAAAATCCTGTATACCAGGTTTGTCCAATATTTTCTGTATACAAGGTGTGTCGAAATATTTAATGTATACAAGGTGTAAGAAATGTCATGTATACAAGGTGTGTCAAAAAAATTCCTGTATACTAGGTGTCTTAAAAAGTATACAAGGTGTGTCAAAAATGTCCTGTATACATGGTGGGTCAAAAAATTTCCTGTATACAAGGTTTCAAATTTTGTGCGACAAAAAATTTCTGTATACATGTGTGTCAAAAAGTATACAAGGTGTGTCAAAAATTCCTGTGTACAAGGGTGTGTCGAAAAAAGTTCATGTATACAGGTGTTCAAAAATGTCAAGTATACAAGGTGTGTCAAAGAATTTCTGTAACAAGGTGCGTCAAATAATTTCTGTGTGCAAAAAATTTTCTGTATACAAATATTTCTATGAAATATTTCATGTATAAAAGGTGTGTCAAAAATTTAATTTATACAAAGTGTGTCAAAATTTTTCCTCTATACAGGGTGTGTCAAAAGATTTCTGTATTCAGGGTTTGTCAATTTTTTATATATACAAGGTGTGTCAAAAATGTCCAGCATACAAGGTGTGTCAAAAAGTATACAAATTGTGTCAAAAAATTCTGTATACAAGGTGTGTCAAAAATGTCCTTTATATAACTGATTCTTCTTGTTTGTTTTGTTCTGGTTGGATTTTATGACATGTCAACCATTGTTGGGTTATTTTATGCCGAAAACTTTTTGTTTTATTTATTCAGGAAGGTATTAAAGCATTTTATTCTTAAGCTCATTTTTTTCTATTTAACCCATAAATGTGTACAGGGATAGATGTGCAGACTGAGATAGATAGATAGATAGATAGATAGATAGATAGATAGATAGAAAATGAGTGAGATAAGATAGAAGATAGATAGATAGGAATAGAGTGAGATAGATTAGATAGATAGATGATAGATAGATAGATAGATAGAACAGAGTGAAGATAGATAGATAGACTAGATAGATAGGACAGAGTGAGATAAATAGATAGATAATAGATAGATAAGAGAGATAGGAACACAGTGGTGATAGATAGATAGATTGATTAGATAGATAGATACGATGAATAGATAGATAGGAACGGAATGAGATTAGATAGATAGCATAGATAGATAGATAGACTTAGATAGGAATAGAGTGTGAGATAGATAGGATAGATAGTAGGAACAGAGTGATATAGATAGATAGATAGATAGATAGATAGATAAAAGTGAGAATAGATAGATAAGATAGATAGATAGATAGATAGAAATTAAGCAGTGAGATAGCTAGATAGATAGATCAGACTCAGGAACAGTGAGTGATATAGATAGATAGATAATAGATAGGAACAGAGGAGATTATGATAGATAGATAGATAGATAGCTAGTAGAAATAGGAGTTGAGATAAGATAGATAGATAGATAGAACGAGAGTGATATACGATAGATAGAAGCATAGCAAAGATTAGATAGATAGATAAAAAGATAATAGATTAGGGGCCCAGACTAACAGAGGAGGAAGTGCAGATTTTACAGATAGATTACGATTAGCCGAAAGTAGATAGGATAGATAGAATAGAAGTGAGATGATAGAATTAGCATACGATCAGGAACGAGTGAGTAGATAGTAGCATAATAGATAGATAGAATAGATAGATCATGAACAGGTGACATTTCAGGATAGATAGATTAGATAGATAGCATATGAACATACGAGATAGATTAGTATAGATATGAACATACTTGAATAGTGGAGATAGCATTAGGAACAGAGTGACGTATAGTAGCATAGATAGATAGGTAGATAGAAAAAGGGTGATATAGATAGATAGATTAGGAATCAGAGTGATACTAGATAGATAGATAGATAGAATAGTATATGATCAGAACAGTAAGTGATAGAGTAGATAGTGTAGATAGAACAGAGTGAGATAGATTAGATCAGATAGACAGATAGATAGATAACTAGGAACAGGGTGACGATAGATAGATAGATAGAAGATAGTGATATTTTGATAGGAACAGAGTGCAGATAGCATAGGTAATAGATATATGATATGATAGATAGTATAGTAGATAGAAACAGTAGCTGAGATAGTATAGATAGATAGAATAGATTAGATAGATAGATAGATATGAACATGAGCGTGAGATAGATAGATAGATAGATAGATAGATAGATATGAACATGGTGCAGAAATAGTAGATAGATAGATAGATAGATTAGATAAGATGACACAGCAGTGGGATAGATAGATAGATAGATAGATAGATAGATAGACAGAGTGATATAGATAGATGATAGATAGATAGATAGATAGATAGATGAGATAGAGTAGAACAGAGTGAGATAGATAGATAGGAAACAGAGTGAGATAGATAGATAGATAGATAGATAATAGATAGATAGATATTACACAGGTTGAAGGCTAGATAGAGTAGATAGAGTGATTAGATAGGAACAGAGTGACGATAGATAGATACATACATACATACACATAGATATGAAAGACTGAGATAGATAGATATAGAAAATAATGAAAAGACCGTGATAGGTAGATAGTTAGATAGACGCATATTTTCCAAGTAAACTTATATTATCTACCCTACTCTCTCCTCTCCTCTCTCTTCTCTCTCTCGTCTCTCTCTCTCTCTCTCTCTCTGATATATATTGCGTGTTTGGGCCTGTGCTCAGTCTCCGCGTTTCGTTAATTTTTGGCAATATTTCACAAAGCGAAAGACGGACAAGACGACATCGCGAGAGTTATTGAATTATTATATTTATTATTATTATTTATTATTTATATTTTATATTATTGTATCTTCGGTAATTATACTATATATATATTATATATATATACATATTCATATATTTATATACCCATATAATATATGTTACTGTCGTGCGTTAGGAGGAGAGTTTGCGAAATTGAGAAAGCCAATAACGGTTTCAAGAAAGCGGACTATCTAACTCGCGGTCACTTCGGTTGTGTGATATTTCCCTACTGTCCTATTTCACGCCGAAGATTCCGTCACCCGATTTGAAAGACTCTCACGAAATAGATCTTTCAAGATTCCTCCACTTTTCCACCATGCCCGTAAGCTCCACCTTGAGACGCCACACCAATACCCTCCAACACACACACGCACATATCATCTGTATATCTACCATATCATATACTTTGTGTTATATATTATTAGTTTTATCATCCTCGTAAATATATATGAAAAACAAAGTCGCTTTTTTGTGCTTTTATAAAATAAGCCTACTTAATCTCCCAATAGTGACACCTACACGAACTAGCACATTATAGCAAAATGTAAAAAAAACGCGGCTCTGGTACTACGAATAATAAATATGCCTAGAGGAGATGGGAGTTGAAAATTTAAATCAGAGATTGTATCATTAAGTAAGTTAAAATCATAAATTTAATAAAGTTTTATTTTATCTTTTACTCCTTTAATAAAAGAGTTGAAAAATATATAAAAAAATTTGAAATGGAAACTTATTCTTGATAACTTTAAATATACTAGCAAATATATGCACCTTCCGGAGTGCACAAGTATATTAAGTTTTGACTATAAATAAAATACATAATATAAATTAGAAAGGCTACATGAAACTGACTAAGAATGCAGATAATAAAGCTATCTCTGCCATCACCTAGACCAGGTCGTTACATCGAAACCAATTAGACACACACTTTGAAACTAACTATTCACATCATTTTTCTCCCATTACCTCCCCGTCTTTCATCTTGCAGTGCATTTCTACTTTAAGATTGATTATATCTAAGAATAGAGCGGAAGTAAGCAGATAATTATAAACAGTTTATTCTGCTCTCTGTTGAACATAAGATCCTTCTTAAGATTTATCACGAGATTGTTGTATAAGTACTCTTCTTAAGATAAAACCAAACAATTAGAAGATCCAACTCAAATACCAAGCACACATGATTGTATCAAAATTAAATATTTAAAATTCATATGCATTAGCCTCTTCTCGTCTCAAACCTGTAAACCGCTATTTTGTGCTATATAAAATTTACAGATCTCAGTTATTAGTACGATAGATTTGGTCAACAGTATTTAATAGGTAACACAATTTTTATTAATAACTGAAGGTTTAAAAGAATGATCATGGAGAATTTGGACGTAAATGATTAGGACATTCGGTGGACTTGAACCCCAGTAGTAAATATAGGTTTCCGGCGCTTCAGTCCAGCACAGAGCAAGGAAATACAACACCGCACCAAAGCAAAGATGCTGGCGCAATATACCTCTAAGATTTAGTTAATAGTAACAGCAATATATCAAAATGAAAGACCGGATACGATATAAGAAGCTAAACTACCAGGACTATTGTATTTATAAACTTTGATTTTAAAACAAACACAATCCTGAGGACTGTCTAAATTGGCGTGCCTCAAATTTTGAGTGTATTTATTCTACGTTATGACGTTTTAGTAGTAGACGTAATCAGTGACGTTTGTTGTTTTTACAGACAAAAACCGGTAGCGAATTCCCGAATATTAATTAGATATAAATATATATATATAGTATTACTATATATATATCTGTGTGTGCGTGTGTGTGTGGTGTCCGTATTTGTGTCGGTCCCTATGGCGTATATATGCATCCAGCAGCCGCCTACATACACACACACAGCACATATCAATCACATTACACCTATATACTGCTATATATATGATATACTATATATCATAGAGGCAGGAGAGAGAGAGGAGAGATAGATATTACATATCTCTTCCGAATATTATCAACAATATTAATGAAAAACAAAGTCGTACTTTTTGTTATTTAAACTATGACTTTTTATAGGCCCACCCTTTTTTGCCAATCTCGTTTCTCATAAGGACACTCTTTTTTCGAAGTTATATACAGCCGTCCCAAAAACCGTTGTTGTAAAGTCGATTGTTAGTGGTCGTTTTTTAATTATCAAGCAACTAGCACCCCTACAGCCCTAACCCCTCAATTCCCTAACACCAACTCGCAGACCCTACCTCCTATAAAAAAAAACCCGGAGTGTTGGTACGGTGGTGGTCGAGTCTGTGTATAAATTGAAAAAAACATCGTCCTTCATGAAATCGAGATCGCAAAAGGGGTGCGTCATAAAGTCATATGATCCATATTACCTATTATCTCCAACTATGAACAGTACACTTCACCAACATTATGCACATAATTTTTGAAGTTTATTTCCCAATATATGAACATAATATATTCATTATTTTTCCAGCAGAAAAAACTGTGATAATTAATGTGTATATCTATTATACTTAGACGCTAATGATTGCTATTATTCGACAGTTTCTCTGACATAACCATCACCCAGCCATACATACATCAACAACTGTTTGGTTTGTTTGTTTTGATTTGTATCGGCAATATCAATCCTCAGTTGGGTCATTAATGCCCGATAAAGTTTTGATAAATAAACCAATTTCTTACTGGATAATACTAATTTTTTTATAAATATTTTCTATTCTCAACCATCAGATGGACCCTAACAGGTCACTACCCACTCCGGTGTCAGAGGTGGACCTACGGGAAGAATATGGATTGCAAGGGTTGCCTCCACCATTCCCCAAACCTCCAGACCTGAACTCACCATCAGACTAGAGTTTTACACGTCCATGTCCCAGAGGACTCATGTTAGAACCGCAGCCACCGCCTTCTAGAGCTACCCCATTATGATTAAAAAAAGGGTTGGGGCTTGCCATAAGGTGAAAAGGCGTTGGGAAACTACATATGTGCTAGGGCTTGACCAGTGACAGGGCCACGGTGAATCGGTAGAGTGTCGGGTATTGCACCTCTCTCCAAAGGAATCCGCCGTCCTTTGAGTCCACCGATGTCAGATAGGGCCAAAGTGGAGTATTGCACTGTCCAGTGAACTGCTTCATCCACCTGGGCTCTATCCTTAAGACATCACGGGCTCCGCCCACCCACGGCCAAACAGGTGTCCCCATGGGGAGGCTTCATCCCAGCTGCAGAGTGCAAGTCGGTGTAATTTTCTGAACGCCCCTAGCTCGATCAGGGCGGAACACCACATAGTGTTTCATTATAAAGATACATGACAATCTATTCATATATCTGAGTTCAATGTAGAGGCCAATCTATACTGTAGTCTATGAAATGAGGTTTCTGAAATTTGCCTTACTGACGATGTGAACTCAAGAGGTTGAACTATATATATATATATACTATATATATATATATATATATAGGAACTTGTATAAGCTGTTTAATTTAGAGTGATTCTAGACTTGAGGCTATTTTATTGCTGCGAATGATATTTTTGCCAAAATTGATTTAATCTATCTTTGCAGACGCTGAATTAATTCCGCCTGGATAGATATCTACTTTTCTTTACTGTGTCTCCGCTCAACCATCTGGTGGCTAAAGGCTATCTATCTATCGCTCATCTTATCTACTTATCTCTTATGCTCTCTCTCTCCCTCTTCTCTCTCTGCATCTACAGCTAACAGACTCGTTATTATTCATATATTTACATGAGTAAATACGATAAACAACACTATAGGTTTAACTATATATAACATCTATAATTCACTATACTATATATAATATGTGTCAATTCATTACTCCTATCTCATTCATATCCTAGCCATCTACATCTAGCCATTTATCCTATGCACCTACCTAACATTATATACTGGATCGTGATTGTGCATCCACTATATCTTCCACGAAGGCCGTTGAGCTCAGTCAACCTTCGTACCCTTTCTCATCCTCATTACTATCTTACTCTACTCTATCAATCTATTGACTCTCTCATCTCTCAATCAGATCATCACAAATAAACTCAACATATGCTCTAGGGTTGCCATGCCCTTAATCCTTAGCATTACATTACTTATTCACCCCTAATCGTGAAGTGAGTGTCTTCGGGATGACGTCTGTTTGCTTCAGCACTAGCCTAGATTATTACCTCGTCTGAATCCTCCACATTCACTTGGTGTTGGCCCGGGTCTATCTCTTAAATCACACCGCGTAGTGTGTGGAGCGCATTTACGTCTCCACTGTTTGCATGTTTATTACGTAAGTACGTATCCGTCTATTCTACTTTTGTTATATGATCTACCTATTGTACTTCTTCCTCCGTCGTCGACTCTCTCTCGTCTCTCTCTCTCTCTCTCTCTCTCTCTATCTATCTATCTATCTATCTATCTATATATCTCTCTCTCTCTCTCTCCCATAATTAGTAATATGTATATATATATATATATATATATAGTATCATATATGTATGTTATGTCATGTGTATATATATATATTTATAAATAATGTCGTCGGAGTGGCTTATAAGTCGATATCAGCCAGAGGAGCGAGGGCTATCCTTTTCATTGGAACTAGACAAAATCAATAAGATTTTTGGCGTCTAAGATCGAGCGCCACCTACCACCATTACCTTATTTTACTACGCGATTCCTGGAGCTCTCATACTGCTGAGTTGGTGAGGCCTGGTATTCAACCAACGAATTTGTTGGTCTCCATAGTCACACACTCTACCCGACTAGCTAAGCCAGCTTTCTCTCTCGCCTTCTTCTCTCTCTCATCTGTATTAATATATATATATATATATATATATAGTATAATTCTATTGAACAAGTACCCTACTCCCCAGCACTCCAGGCATCTTGATAATAGTGGTCGAAGGCGTACAAAAGCTCGGTTTCGGTCAAGACTGCTTCTTTAATTTCTAGCTCTCACTGCGTGTACTATCTCGCGGAAGACCTCTGTATGCAAATTTAACAAACTGTCTGAATTCTCTATAGAGATGTTGTTGCCAGACACTTACGAATTCAGTGAGAAGGTAGTCCATTGTATAATACTATTATAAAAAATATATATATGATGAATCACCTATCTCATCTGATGTTCGTAAGTTTATATATATATATATATTATATATATATAATATATACACTTATATACTAACATATATATATATATAAACAACCAATTTTTCTTTGTGAGAAACAAAAGAAAATTAAGTGCTCAACTCATCAAATTCGTGAGACGCTAATATTTATTTAATTGCTGAGTTTCTTTAGGACTCAATGGTGTTTATTAGTAAACAGCTACCAAGTTTCATTGCTAGGCGCAATCATACGGTTGTTGAATGATCCCATGGCTGGTGTATTGAGAATCTCTCTTAACACACTGCATTCTGTGTCGGTGTCTTTCATTCATTTTTCAATACCTACCTATACTTCATATCTGACGTAATTATGATATGAGTAATCTAAGTATCAATACCTGCTCATGCGCCTCCATTGTACGATGTATTATATATATATACTAATATACTTATACTGAGTATCTGCAAATAAGCATCGGAATGAACACACCAGCCAATCCAGTCTACGAATTCTGGCGTTGGTGTAACACCTAGACAAACACGCCAATCAATACACACCAATCTAAATAACCCCATCAACTCATTAAGCATCTGATGTCTAGATCAACCACTAGACTAACTTATCATCTTCATAACTCATTATCTCCCATGCAATATCAATTATATTACACAGCGACTCAAGTACACTCCTTCTTCACGCGCAGCTCCGGTTACCTTCCCCCGGATCGATACCCGGTGTATGCTGACTTGAGCATTGGAGGTAACTCAATAAGTTACAGTACTTCATGAGCATCAACAACATACTGAAGAAACCAACCCATTGACACTCTTGTGAGGCTACACACACAGCAGCATCGAAGCGAAACGTTGCTACCACTTATTCCCTCCAACTGTGGCCAATTCACTCCGCCCGTACTTTCTGCTCCACGAGCTCACACGATCATGTATATTTTTTGATAACGGTCAACCACTTTCCATTGTAGCTTGTGCATATAATGACGGATGTTGACAAATCTAGCACTTGTATATATAAATTCATTCGGCAAACCAGGGTCCCGTATCCGGTACAACTTAATCCACACATCACTGGCAGTCGCGTTTGCTATCAACAAATGCATCTTTAAGCGTGAAAAGTAATTTCCTACTTTAAGTGGAAATTAGAATTACACTGCTTTTTAGCCCTCCTATGATTATTAGTTTCTCTTACTATATTAAACGTAACAAAGTTATGTCGCGGAATAGTGTACATAAGGGTACTTTTTCAAGAAGTCTATTTCTCTACGATAAACTTAAACTACTCAATTGTAACAATTCATATCTCATACACTATCTTCAACGTACCTCAGCTACTATCATCGTACTCTATTTCAATCTCATATAACCTACTCGCTATCATATAACGTCTCACCTCAATCATATTGCCCCATCCAGTGCGCAGAACGTACATGTACTATTCGGTACACAGCAGCCCTTACGGTCGATCCACTGAGTATCTATACCCATAATATCTATTACACAACCTTCTGATAATTAAATCTGCCCTATGCCTGTCTGCCATCTCCTGTCTATACTAGACCTGTCATCGCGAGCGCAACGCCTTCGACTATAGCCCTGCTAGTAGTCTACCTACTAATTTCAGTCTTCCTCTATACTTCACTTTTATATAATACAATATCATTCCTCACGTATCTAAACTTACTGTACATATATATTGCACTATCTCCGTACAATCCAAAAGTTTCATCTCCTCCTCCTCTCTCTCTTCTCTCTCTCATCTGCTCTCTCTTCTCTCTCTCTCTCCTCCGTCCTCTCATATACATATATTAATGGTAGTGTGTGACGTATGTGTGTGTTGTGTCGTGTGAGAGATAGGATGGTTCGGAAGTTAATCTCCGGATAGTACTGACGGTGACGGCGTATAATAAGAGAAATGTGCAACAAAGAATAACTGACTCAACAAGTCAAGTAGGAAGAAATATTTTGTCCTCTGCACGCCGAAATGAACACTCAGACCTCGAGTATGTTTCTCTGCTCAGAAGACCGAAACGTATTTCATCGCTCCTAGTCCTCACTCTCTCGACTTGTCTTTCAGTCATCTATTTTTTGTTCCACTTTTCCTTTTAACTACACCTCATACACACTCATCAACCGCATATGGCTGTGTGACTATTCATTAACTATCTATACACCTCTTTATTATGATGTCCATACTCATGATACTTATACTTATATGTGTGTGCCTGTGGCCTGTGTGCCTGCTGGTCTGTCTAGGTTATCTATTATCACCATGCCACTCTACTCTACTATGCATCAGGTTTTTCAATTCATGATTTTTTGTGATCAATTCTGTCTAATACCAGTAACTACCAATTATAACTATATAGGCATCCTATATTAACTTATGTCATAATCTATATAAGGACTACTACTTTCATACCTGTCGCTACTCTATGCTCGTGGTGCCTGTTGTGTGTGTGCGTGTGTGTGTGGAGCAGACTCCGATCTCGAGATCGACGAACAAGCATCAGACAAACACTGGGATGATAAATAAGCTGTTTCAATTTGTAGGTAAGTGTATGCTCGAGACTCTGCTATGCTTTCAAAGTCTGTTCGTACGACATTCGTTAGGCTCCGTACTTTGGACACTTTCCGAACATCCCTAAACAAACCTGTCTGGCCCGATAACCCTGCATTCCGCTTCAGAATAAACTCATCTGCCTTCCACACACCCCATCTGCAGAAGGAAAGCGAAAAAACTGTACCTACTATACCAACCTTGCTAACACCAACAATCTGGACCACCCCCTCCCTTGATTCCGACAGCCTCCCTAATCCACCAGTTATAACATGTTCACATTGAAGCAAGAAATCCTCATCCAAACCGTCCTGAAAGAAGGTTTAACAGACCGAGACGTTAACAATCGTCGATTCCTCTCTTTTTTTT
>CM042178.1:1576992-1581992 GCA_023376005.1 Doryteuthis pealeii
GAGAGATCTCTGCTCTCTCCTCTCTCTCTCTGCTCTCTCTCTCCTCTCTATCTCCTGACTGCTCTCTCCCCCCCTCCTCTCCTTCTCCTTTATGTGTTCCTCCAACAACTTTTCCAATGTCATACTCTCTCTTCTCTCTTCTAGACACGTGACACATCAGCTAACCTGTTTCTAGCCACTCGTTCGTCGCGCGTCTGTTCTTCTGAGTGACGTCATCAGAGGCAGGCAGAACACTCTTGAGCTGAGCAATGATAAAGGCGCCTTCGTCCTGCTTACCAGGCTGAAGAGGGTTTCGGCTTCTACTGTCGACATTTTTACGCTCTTCGAATGCCCGTGACCTTCTCCCACGCAAACAGGTCTTCAAAGGTTTTTTGCTTTTATCTTTCTTTTTTTTTTTTGCATTTTTTTTTTTTTTTTTTACTTTTTAATAACATCTCTCATAATCAAGCATGTAAAAACTATATGCAATCTTCATAATAGATAGATAGATAGATAGATAGATAGAATAATATAATAATAATATAATAATAATAACAATAATAATAATAATAATCTGTAAACCATATACTCTGCGAATGTAGCAAACTAGCACAACGAGAATACAAATCTAGACACGACTGGGTTGGGAAGGTGATCCACTGGAAATTATGCAAAAAATTAAATTTTTGACCATGCAAAAAAATGGTATATGCATAAACCAGAATCTGTTCTTGAGAACGAAACCGCATAAAATTCTCTGGGACTTTGAAATAAAACGGATCACCTTATCCCAGCAAGAAGACCAGACCTAGTGTTGATAACAAAAAGAAAGAACTTGTCAACTGGTGGATTTTTGCAGTGCCAGCAGATCACAGGGTGAAGCTAAAGGAAAGGAAAAAATAGACAAATATCTGGACCTTGCAGAGAACTGAAAAAGTTGTGGAACATGAAAAGTGAAGGGTGCTACCAATTGTAGTTGGTGCACTTGGAACGGTCCAAAAGGATTGGGAAGGGTTTGGAAAGTTTGGAAATCAGAGGAAGGATTGAAACATTCAGAACACTGCACTGCTGCAATCTGCCAGAATACTCAGAAGAATCCTGGAGACCTGAGGAGACTTACTGTCACTCAGACTCCAGTGAAAGACCATCAGCTAATGCTGATGTGAAAACTCAAAAGCAGTAAATAAAGTTATGGAATATGAAAGTGAAGGTGATACCAATTGTAGTTGGTGCACTTGGAACGGTCCCAAAAGGATTGAAAAAGGGTCTGGAATGTTTGGAAATCAGAGGAAGGGTTAAAACGATTCAGAACACTGCACTGCTGCAATCTGACAGAATACTCAGAAGAGTCCTGAAGACCTGAGGAGATTTACTATTTTGTTGGGTCCTATCGATTTTCGCTTTGATGTAGTTTTTCCTTATGGCATTATTTTGTGCAGCAATTATAAGTGATTACGAAGAAAGGTACCGGTCTCTTTTTGCTTTCGGACGCGTAGGGGAACGGACGGGCCTCTGGTGCCTAGTATGGGGTCACAGTAATTTAACAGTGTTCTCTCTCTCTCTCTTTCTCTCTGCCTTTCCTCCTCTCCGATACAGCCTACGAGACGAGCCCTGGAAATAAAAGCTTAACCACCTTGTGAAGATATATTTCTCGCGTTGTACTTTTTTTTATCAACAAGATGAACCGCCACGTTCAGAACGTCTTTTTTAGTAGGTGAATATATCGCCACCACCCGTACGTTACATCTATCATTTTGGGTACTGTGAAAATACCACAACGTTATCTCTCTCTCTCTCTCTCTCTCTCTCTCTCTCTCTCTCTCTCTCTCTCTCTCTCTCATATCTAGAAACAAATGACACATTTTTGCGAAAAAGAAACCCAGAATTAGTAGGTTAAGGGTTAAGATTATTCTTTTATTTACGTTTATTCTTTGAGTCGATAACTTTAGATCATTTACTTTGATGTAACAGAGATTTCATTTGTCTGACAGCAATATTAATATTTAGCTTTAAAAATTCAGTTGTATTTGACAAATCGAACAGATAAAACCAATGTTTAATAGAGGGGGGGAGAGAAGAAGAAGAGAGATAGAGATAGATAGATAGATAGATACAGGGCGAGAGAGAGAGAGAGAGAGAGAAGGAAAGTGATCACAGAATATGGGGACCTTATACTATCCAATATGGAAAATAGCGTAGGTCAATTTTTCATTTTTTTCTTTAAATGTCAAATTCTCTCAAACAGTGAAAGTTGTATGTTAGTATATTGAATACTGATACCAAAAAAATAGAAGTAAAAACCCATGTTAAAAAGAGGGGGAGAGAAAGAGATAGATAGATAGAGAGAGAGAGAGAAAGAGAGAGAGAAAGAGAGAGAGAGAGAATAATGATATAGTGATTGATTTGGTAAGAGAAATAGAGTGTAAGAAAGTGCGCGCTAGAGAGTATAAGGGATATTTGGTGGTTGATTTGATGTGAGAAATGGATATATATATATATATATATATATATATATATATATATATATATATATATATATATATATATATGAAGAAAGGTTGACAAACACGGGATGTTATGGAAACTGGATGTTTATTTGTCCGACGATGCAACGTTTCGGCCATTTAGACGCATCATCCAGGACCAAAGCCCAGTTCTAGCTTCAAATGAAGGACATTTTCAGAATAGTGAAAAACGGTAGGTTGTCTGTAGGGGAGGGGTGGCTGGGGGGATGGGTAGTGGATTTTCTTCCCTCTAAATGGGGAGTGTTATATGGAGATGCAGGTGTTTGGTCAGAATGTTGGATGATAAGGGATGGGTCAAAAGATGGTCTAAATGGCCGAAACGTTGCATCGTCGACAATAAACATCCAGTTTCCATAACATCCCGTGTTTGTCTACTTTCTTCACATATTGTCGGATTAACCTCCTCACATTTCTCCCATATATATATATATATATATATATATGTGGTGTGTTGTGTGTGTGTGTGTGTGTGTGTTTGTGTGTGTGTGTTGTGTGTGTGTGTATGTGTTTAAACGAAGCAAATAAACATAATTTTGAATTCAAATTGAAAATATGCCGCCATCCTCACCGACACCCCAGATATGCTGATTTTTACCTAATAATAAAGATATTTATGCTAATTAGCAGCTTTCGTCACATGGGAAACGTTACAGTTCCAAAATCGACCTACTCTATTGAATAACCTATAAGGTGTTGGAATATCATTAAATAAACTAGAATTCATATTGAAAATATGAACCCCCACCATCATCGCCGACACCCCGATGTGCTACTTTTTACCTCATTAATTAAGCTGTAACAGTGATAAAATTTTAAAAGATTGAAATCTATTTCCTCAAACGAACACAAAGTTTTGAAGAAAAATATTCTTTGTGGTAATTGTTTTGTGTTAGTTTGTAACTTTCGCCACACGAGGGACGTTACAGTTCCAAAATCGACCTACCCTAATAAACAGTGTGAATTTTGTGTCTGTTTTGATATAGCCGTCATCTTTCGTAGCTGTGAGACTGACCGACTGCAGTAAAAATGACCGACTGTAATCTCTTTCTGTTTGTGAATGATTCTCAAGAGAAGAAAGAGGGGTGGGGTGGGGTGTTGGTGGAGGAATCAGTACGAAAATTGGAGCACTTATTCTACGGGGCTACTTTTCAAAAATGGGGAGGTCAAAATAGACAAACACAAGAGAAGAAGAAAACGAGGAACATGGGGAAAAGAAAGAAAGAAAGAAAGAGAGAGAAGAGTGGAGGAAAGAAGAAGAACGAAGGAAAGAAGGAAAGAAAGAAGAAAGAATGAAAAAGAAAATAAAGAAAAAGGAGAAGAAAGAGGAAAGAGAGAAAGAGAGAAGAAGAAAGAAGAAAGAAGAAAGAGAAGGAAAAAGAAAGGGAGAAAGAGTGAAGAAAGAAAGAGAAAAAGAAGAAAGAAAGAAAGAAGAAAGAAGAAAGAAAGAAGGAAAGAAAGAAGGAGAAGAGTGAAGGAAGAGAAAGAAGAAAAAAGAAGAAGAGGAAGAAAGAAAGAAGAAAGAAGGAAAAAGAAAGGGAGAAAGAGTGAAGGAAGAAAAAAGAAAGAAAGAAAAGAAAGAAAGAGGAAAGAAAGAAAAGAAAAGGAAAGAAAAAAAAAAAGAAAAAAGAAAAGAAAAAAGAAAGAAAGAGAAAGAAAGAGAAGAAAGAAAGAAAGAAAGAAAGAAAGAAAGAAAGAAGGAAAGAAAAAGGGAAAGAAATAAAGAGTGAAAAGACAAAGAAAGAAAGAAAGAAAAGCAGAAAGAAAGTTAGGAGGAAGGAAAGACAGAAAGAAAGAAAAAATGAAAGAATGAAGGAAAGAAATAAAGAGTGAAAGAGAGAGAGAAAGAAAGAAAGAAAGAAAGGAAGAAAAAGAAAGAAAAAAGTAGAAAGAAGGAAAGAAAAAAGTAGAAAGAAAGAAAGATAGAAGGAAAGAAAGAAAGACAGAAAGAAAGAAGGAAAGAAAGAGTGAAAGAGACAAAGAAAGAAAGAGACAAAGAAAGAAAGAAAGAAAGAAAGAAAGAAAAGAAGCGAGAAATTAAGTTAAGTATTCGAATATAAAGTCTAAGATATGTCATTGTGCATTTGACGTTTTTCGACTAAGATCCGTTCAATTCCTATCCAATTTCCAAATCCCATCCTCTCTCCCCCCCCTCTCCCCCCTCTCCCCCTCCCCATCCCAATCCACCACAAAGCTTAATTTCTTTGATTCCTCATAAAACAGTAATACCTTCTCTAAAGTTGATTCCATTTTCTACCATCACTTCCATAGGCAGAATGTGACACAGACGTCAAATCTTTTGGTAGGGGGATCTTGCGCGCATTCAAGCACCGTATCGACATTCCAACCCCCTTGTGGGGTAGAGGGGGCGGTCTCCTGGCATTAGAACTCTTTTCGGCGATGGTGCAAGTACAGCCAAGGAAGATGCACAGCCGAGGCCAATATCTTCAATATTCAGCTTCCATCCGGCTTGCTAGCCAGGCTGGAAGCATGAGGGTT
>CM042178.1:1586992-1604492 GCA_023376005.1 Doryteuthis pealeii
ATAACCAGCAATTATACCCACCGCCCCAACACCTCATTCTCTACCTATGATTACTTAGCTGGGATTAGCAGTTTAGAACATTCACCGGCTTCAAAAATGGCCTGCATGGTTTCCATATATTAACACGAAATTCTTCGGAGCATTGTAAAAAGACGCAATTTTCCAAGAATGAGTTTTGGAAAGCAATCTCAAATATCTATCTATCTATCTATCTATCTATCTATATATATATATATATATATATATATATATATATATATATATATATATATATATAAGTAGAATTAAACAAAAGGCACATCTCCTGTTTAACAATTTTATTTTTTATCTTTTCTAATTTTCTGGCCAACTTTTTAATGTTTGGGTGGAATTGGTGGATAAGTCCACCAAAGTTCAGTTCCCGAGTACTTTCGGCACTTCGAAGTGCCATCATCAGGGGTGATGTATTCCAGTTTTTTTTTAATTATATTAATGTGGAGGCTGGAAGGAGAAGAATTGGTGAGAAAGGTGTTATAGGCATTTTAGAATGTGTGTACTGTATTGGAAATTAATTTTGTTTAAGGATGGTTTATATTGTTTTATGTATAAAGCTTCTAGTATTTGGAGTTTTTGTTTATTTTTTTCTTTGTGCAGAATGTGTGTATTTTCCGTTAGAATATTTCGGTAATTAGAGATGGGGGCATGAATGTAATTTTAGGTGTTGTGAAATGGAGCTATTGTCTGTTAAATGGAGGGTTAGGCGCCTTGACAATGTAGTTGAGGTGAATCCAATGTATGTATTATCATCTTCTGGGAGACTGCAATCTCCTAGGGGACATTTAAATCTATATACTACATTGGTCTCATTAAGCCAACTTGTCTGGGGAGAAAAATTGTTACGAATGACGAGATTGGTAGTTTTGTATTTTGTATAATAAATAATAAATTTTACCTTATTATCAAGCGTGGTTGCAGTAACGTTATTCCGAATTATTTGTTTTAGTGCTATTTCATCGAGTTTGTAATTCCTGTGCATCTGGTTGCGATAGTAAATGTTGATTGAAGAAGTATTTGCTCTAGTATGTTTTTCTTTGTGGCTAGCGTCTATTTTTTGGATGGTCTGTTTGATTTGTTCGTCAATGACGTGATTGGGAAATCCGTTATTAACTAGCGTCTGTTTGATGTTTTTGAGTTCAGCATAGAATTTCGGCTGTGAGGAAGAAATGAGTTTTGCGCGATATATTAAGTTTTTTATTATAGCTTTTTAATACCTTTCAGGGCATTCGCTATTAAAATTTAAAGTAGTTGAGTTAACGGTTACGGTCACATTAATATAATTTTTTTTTTAAACTGGAATACATCACCTCTGATGATGGAACTTCGAAGTGCCGAAAGTACTCGGGAACTGAACTTTGGTGGACTTATCCACTTGTATAAATGAAAGAATGCTGCCCAAATACACACACACACACACACACACACACACACACACATATATATATATATAATATATATATATATATATATATATATGAAAAAAGTGAATCCGACAGTATGAAATTAATATTTAGAAAAGACAAACACATGATGTTAAAATTTGCTGACAGAAATCTGTTTCGACCCTTTATTGAAGTGGTCTTCATCAAGAGCGATGTGTGTATATGAGTGGACCGTTATATATATATATATTAATTAATTTCTAAATTAGGTACGACTCCAATTAAGCACTTATTCTCCAAAAAATTATCGGCAAAAAGCCATTCTAAACAAACCTTGTTTACAACATATATATATATATATTATATATATATATATGTGTGTGTGTGTGTGTGTGTGTGTGTGTGTGTGTGCAGCATATTAAGAAAGATTGAAAAAACACAGGTTTAAATGAGTTAAGTGGTGAGTTTATTGGCCGACGCTGCAGTGTTTCGATCTATTAATTAGATCATCTTCAGGGCATTTGTTGGTATATGGAAGGTAATAAAAAAATTTTCATCACAGAATAACGAGAAAAGCGAGTGATAGTCCTTTCTCATCAGTCTGTTTAGAATTTGAACACACACACACACACACACACACACACACACAACCTTGAGGTTTGTTTCGCTGTCGTTTATCGCAAAAGATTTATACACACACGCGCAGCCACACACCTAAAAATGCACAATGCTTTCTTTTCGATACACACACTTATACCGTCCCATACTCACACCGTAAAAGAGAATATTTGACGTCACATTTCAAAGCGTCTTCTTTTTTCAAATTTCAAATTTAATTTTTTAATTTTTCTATTTCTATTTCTAATCCACCTTATCAAACATAAATTCTTATATTACCAGATCCAATCTTTTTTCAGAAACTATTCCACACCTCAAATATTTAATAAATAATTAATAGTTTAAAACCTTTTTTTCTTAACCCTTAATACGTCAAAAATAAACAATAAACAAAAATACGTGACAGCAAGCCCAACTCCATAAATTGTTAATAATTTCAAATTTTCAAATTTTCAAATCTTTAAATTTTAATTGTTAAATTGATATATTTTATTTTTATTCATCCTTAATTTATATGAAGCCCTGTAATAATAATTCAAAATAATCAACAAAATGTTTACACCACTCCACGCGTATCCGCTTTATAAAATAAATTAAATAAAACTTGAATAAATAAATTTAAACATATCTTAACAAAACCACATTTATTCACCTTCATTGTCCCTTAGAATTTTATTTTTTATTTATTTATTTTTTTTATTATTATTAATCTAATTTAAACCTCAATTATTATAATTTAATACGTAGCTATGTGCAAAATCCCGCTGGCTCTAAAAAAAAAAAAAGGGTGATCACAGGAAATTCTTCTAAAAATCATATAAAATAAACTAACTATCCGATTTTAATAAAACTTTCGGTATAAGAAGTAATAAAAGACGAACTTTTATTGTAAATAAATGTTTACTAAATTGAGAAAGGCTAATAATTTTTTTCATAAGATTTTGTTTCGCGCATTCATCCCCCATACAAAGATCTTTTAATTTTTTTGTACATAAATAAATTTTACATTTTTCGAAAGACAATTTAATGATGAAACATATGTAAAAAAAGATAATTCGCTAATAAATCGGTTTTGGAAATAGGGCATCTTAAACATTGAAACTTAAAATCTCGTAAATAAGAAAAAATATGTATCTTTTCCTTTTTTGTTGTTGTTTTTAATTGTTAGATTATTTTCAAAAGAATTTTATATTAAAAGTTCCTATTGTTTACATTTTTATTTTATTTTTCAGGGATTTTTAAAAATTTATAAAATGTAAGATAAATACTTTTCTTTAATGTACAGCAAAATCGTATTTATTTAATAAAAAAAAAATTTGTATAAAAAATATCTTGCTAAAAATAATGACATAATATATGTCGGTTTTTATTTTACAAATTTTTGAAAATAATGTTTGAATTAAAAATTGTCGTCATTCTTATTACGGATGGATCAAAGAGAGAAAAAAAACTGGGTTTTGGAGAAAACTGTTGTTGTTGTTTTCACTGTGTTCTGGGTCCATAAGTTAATAGGTTTGAATCCGTGACGCATGTATAATTATATTCTGTAAAATAAAACTCAGACAAACAGTGTTTGAAGAAATTTATTATTTTATTTGGAAACAAATAATTCTCCTGTTTATATCCAGAAAGCATATATTACCGTTTAGTTAAAATTTTATTATAAATAATTTCTAACATTCTAATTTTGATTTTCCCAACTTTCTTTTTCAATAATATTAAGAGTTAAATCGTGAGGCATCAAGGAAATGCTAAATTAGTAATTCGTTTTTGCTTCAGAAAATAATTTTTATACTAACAAAAGGTACACACGTCAAGATGCGATAACTGTCAACAAAGAGTGGGAATTTACAGCAATTTACTTTAAAATGCAAAATTTTAGGTTTTATGTAAGAGAAATTTGTTTTTTCTTTTTTATAACACATAAACTTGGAATTGTTCTCTATATTAAAAGTAAAAGAAAACATTAAAAAGTTAATTTTCCATTTTTTATTGACGTTTTAAAATATTTTTAACAATTAAGCGGACATTTTGAAAGTCCGCGGTTTGCACATCCCTATTAATACGTTAACGCGTATTACTATACCTTCTAACCAAAACAAAACCAAATAAATAAATTCCAACGGTTTTGTTTATAAAACCACTCTTACACTTCATAACCCATACAGTTATTAGACAACCAGATTCTAGTAAAAAATTTTTTAAATTCGCTCAAATCAATTCACATATATTGTTTACATTTTGATCCTCACGAAAAAACAACTTCCGGTGAGAAATTTCAAAAACCAAAAACAAGCGTTCCTTACTAACGTAATATCTTATACAACGAACACATGTGTGATCGACTGCAATTAATCGCTACCTCGATTAATTCAGTGGATTTAACCCTGAAGATCCTTATGGTGAAAATCGAGTAGGTTTATATTGTATCCATTTTATAATATATATATATATATATATATTCTATACAAAAGAAGGTTCGCAAAAAGGGTTATGTTTTTTTTTGGGGGGGGGTTGGTTTTTTTTAATTATTATCTTACACATGCGACACGTGTTTCAGATCTTCTGTTATCTTCTTCAGACATTAATTAACCATATTTTGGCAGAATATTAATAAGTACATGTGTGATTTCTGATATTTGATAGGTTGTGTGTGTTTCTGTAAGTTACAAAATAAACGAGACAGAGACGAAATTTTTTGAGAGGGCCGATATGAGAGACAGAGACAGGGATTTATTGCAATCGTTTTGGTAGGAGGGAATAAATGTGGTAGGAGTGAAACATTTTGATTTGCAAGCAACAGATTGTGTCTCTTAGGCCAGTAATACCATAACGGTCTCCCACGGACATCAAAGAGACGTTAGCGCCACCTGGTGACAACTTTCGGACATACGAACGCTAAAGCGACTTTCGCTGTTTGTTTTGCCAGCAAAAACCCGATTCTTTCCAAACGTAGCATCCGCTCTTTTAAACATCCCCCCCCACACCTCACTCCACTACACTCCGCATCCATTCTCATCCTTGTCCAGATTAAACCCCCACCCCTACTCACCTAACCATTACAGACACTGGCCACAACTTCACCTTTCTCATAAGCTGAAAATAATCTTATTCCGATGGACAACTAAAAAGTTGTTTTTCACTCTTCTTCTTCTTCTTCTTCTTCTTCTTCTTCTTCTTCTTCTCATTTCTTCTTCTTCACATTCTTCTTCTCACATTCTTCTTCTTCTTCTTCTTCTTCTTGTGATATTTTCTTCTTCTTCTTCTTCTTTTTCTTCTTCTTCTTCTCTTCTTCTTCTTCTTCTTCTTCTTCTTCTCTTCTTCTTCACATTCTTCTTCTTCTTGTGATACTTCTTCTCTTCTTTTTTTTTTTCTTTTTTCTTTTTCTTCTTTCTTCCTTCTTCTTCTTCTTTCTTTCTTCTTTTTTTCTTTCTTTTTCTTCTTCTTCTTCTTCTTCACATTCTTCTTCTTCTTGTGATACTTTCTTCTTCTTCTTTTAATTTCTTCTTCTTTCTTCTTCTTCTTCTTCTTCTTCACATTCTCTTCTTCTGTGATACTTTCTTCTTCTTCTTTTTAATTTTCTTCTTCTTTCTTCTTCTTCTTCTTTCTTCTTCACATTCTTCTTCTTCTTCTTTTCTTCTTCTTCTTTTAATTTTCTTCTTCTTTCTTCTTCTTTTTCTTCTTCTTCTTCTTCTTCACATTCTTCTTCTTCTCTTTGATACTTTTTCTTCTTTTTTAATTTTCTTCTTTTCTTTTTCTTCTTTTTAAATTTTTCTTCTTCTTTTCTCCTTTTCTCTTCTTCTTCTCCTTTTCTTCTTCCTCTACTTCTTCTTCTTCTTTTTTCTTCTTTTTCTTCTTCTTCTTCTTCTTCTCCTTTTTTTAATTTTCTTTTTCTTCTTGCGATAGTTTTTTCTTTTTCTTCTCCTTATTTTTCTTCTTTTTCACATTCTTCTTTTTTATTTTCTTCTTTTTCTTCTTCTTCTTTGTCGTCTTCTTTTCTTCTTCTTCTTCTTCTTTTTCTTTTTCTTTTTTTCTTCTTCTTCTTTGTCTTCTTCTTCTTCTTCCTCTACTTCTTTTTCTTCTTCCTTTCTTCTTCTTCTTCTTCTTCTTTTTCTTCTTCTTCTTTTTCTTCTACTCCTTTTTTAATTTTCTTCTTCTTGCGATACTTTTTTCTTTTTCTTCTCCTTATTATTTTTCTTCTTTTTCGCATTCTTCTTTTTCTTCTTCTTTTTCTTCTTCTTCTCACAGAAAAAAAGAAGAGGTTAAACTAAAGAAAGAAAGAAAGAAAGAAAGAAAGAAAGAAAGAAAGAGTTTATGAGTGGGCGATTGAGTTAAAGAAAGTCATTTAATAAGTGTGGTTGATTGTTTTGTTGGATTTTACGGCATTTCAACCGTTGTTGGGTTATTTTATGCCGAAGATGTTCTATTCATGGTTGATGAGCTTTCAAGCTTTTTTAAACTCAATTTTTAAAAAAAATTAAATTCATCTTTTTCTATTTAACCCGTAGATACCTAACAGGTATATCCACTCCGGAGCAGGGTGGAACTGGGAGTAATAACAATGAAAGGGTACTCCACACTCCCCAGAGCTAAAAAAAATTGCGACTTTGCCATTAGATGCAATTATTGAATGAGAGCTTTAAAGTTGTAAAGGTGAAAGAAGTAGAAACAGGGTTATGTTTGGAGTTTGGGGTCAAGATATGCTGAGAGAGGGGGGTGGAGAGAGAGGGAGGGAGAGGGGAGAGAGTGAGAGAGTGAGAGAGAATGAGAGAGAGAGTGTGAGAGATATACATAGAAAGGGAGAGAGAGAGAGTGAGTGTGTGAGAGAGAGAGAGGGGAGACGGTGAGAAAGAGAGTGACAGAGGGATAGAGAGATAGGGAGAGATAGAAATTGAGAGGGAGAGAGAGAGAGAGAGAGTGAGTGAGAGAGATATACAGAGAAAAATGAGAGAAAAAGTCATGAGGCCTAATGGGCTGAAATGTACATACAGAGATCGATTTTTTCTCGATTTGTTTACGCTTTACATTTAAACCGATATGCACGCCTAATTCATTTAATTATAATTAATTAATTAACAAAATTAGGTATGACTTTAATTAAGCACATAATCTCCCACAAATTGTCGGCCTTCGCCATTTTCAAACACACTGTTTGACCACTTCATACTGTCGTGCCATAAGTCACCCAAAAAGTGCGATATACATATCAGTTTAAAATGAACGAGAAATCCTAGGGAAGCCGGCTAGTGTAGTGGTTGGAATGTCCGCCTGTCATCCTGACAGGTAGGGTTCGAATCGGCACAAAGCACTGCCCTGTCTATAGCTCTGCTGATGAGGCCTAATGGGCTGAAATGTACATACAGAGATCGATTTGTTTACGCTTTACATTTAAACCGATATGCACGCCTAATTCATTTAGTTAGAATTAATTAATTAACAAAATTAGGTATGACTTTAATTAAGCACATATTCTCTCACACACACATACACACACACACACACACACACACATATATATATATATATATATATATATATATATATATTTATAAAGGAAAAGTTGACTTACCGGTGAATTTGGTCACGATGGTTAGTAAGAGTGGAATTCAGGGGGGTAAGTCAGCGATATAACAAATACAAAGTGCTCAATTCTAAGTAGAGAAAATTTATTATAAAATGGATGCAAGAGATAACCTACTCGACTTTCACCATGAGGATCTTCAGGGTTAAATCCACTAAATTAATCGAGATACCGATTAATAGCAGCCGAGTTCACGTGTGTGCTAATTTCATTCATTTTAATGCAATGAACACACATGTGACTCTGGAGTCACATTCTTGCCGTGATATCAAAAACTAGATCTCGTACTTGCACCATTGTTTGAAGAAATAGCATTAAAGATCGTCAGTTAAAAAGCACTACATTAGAGTTAGGATATCTAGGAGGTGATTATCTCTTCTCGAGAGAGATCACCGTGCATTATTCATCTCCCCTCTCTCTCTCTCTCTCTCTCTCTCTCTCCTCTCTCTCTCTCTCTCTCTCCTCCTTTAAGTTATATATATATATATATATCACCCCCCCTTTAAGAATCTCTCTTTTCCCCCTCTAATCATCTCTCTCACTCACCCCTCTCTCTCTCTCTCTCCTCCTTTAAGTATATATATATATATATATATAAATCATATCCTCCTTTAAGAATCTCTCTTTCCCTCTCTAAATCATCTCTCTCTCTCTCTCTCTCTCTCTCTCTCTCTCTCTCTCTCTCTCCTCCTTTAGTATATATATATATCATATCCTCTTTAAGAATCTCTCCTCCCCCCTTCTCTCTCTCTCTCTCTCTCTTCGCTCTCTCATCTCTCTTCTCCTCCTTTAAGTATATATAATATTCATATCCTTCTTTAAGATCTCTCTCTTCCCCTCTCTCTCTCTCTCTCTCTCTCTCTCCTCTCCTGCTCATTTAAGCATCTCCCTCTCTCTTCCCTAAGCATCTCCTATTTCCTCCTTACGCATCTCTCTCATCCTTTTTTAAGCATCTCTTTTTTTCTTTCTTTCTTTCTTTCTTTTCTTTCTTTCTTTTTTTTCTTCATATGACAAAAATATATACATATGCATAAAACAAATAATATATATATACATCTACATTGAAGAATTCTGTTATTACCTTCTTTTTGTTTGTGTTTCTTTGATGTTTTCTTTTCTTTTTTTTTCTTTTTTTTTCCCAACATTATAATTGGTGTATTCTACGGTTTGAAAAAAAAACAACTTTTCATTTACCTAAATATCTTTTCTGACGAACATCCTCTGATGAGTGTCTGAAAAATAAAACAGGTTCCCTAAGGATCAATAAACAATTTTAAAATGAATCTGCTATTTATTTATCTATCTATTTATTTATTTATCTATTCGCCTACTTAAATGCTTATTTACTCTACCTCACTCTTAAGGGTTCAATCCGTTACAGAAATTGATTCAATACACAAAAAAAAGGTTTTGAAGGCACAACAAGACCATTTTCCCAATGAGCTGCCTTGAGAAGTTTAAAATACAAAGGTCAGGTTCAATGGTGAATAGACAAATTTTTCTTTTTCTTTATTTATTCCGAAATCCCAATTCAACGAACAGTCATTATACGCCCCTCCACAAGGACGTACCGGACTAACTGACCAACAAACTAAATCTTAACAGTTGGACAAACCGGTTTGGTGTTGGTTTGCTTTGTTTTTTGGGGGTTTTTGGGGGTCTTTTTTTTCGTTTTGGGTTTTACGAGCTAGTTAGCGGACCATGGCTTGTGAGTTCGATTCCATTGAAAGTTAAAAACTGACTTTTTCAGGAATGAAACTTTCGGAAAGTTTATTTTTTTTATTTTTATAAACTTTCTGTCAATCTATTTGTCTATTTTATTCAGTAGTATCTATATTTCTGTGTATCTGTCTATATATATAACTGAATTTGAATTTAACTGTCTTCTGTGTATCTGTCTATATATTAACTTGAATTTGAATTTTTTGTGTATCTGTCTATGTAATTTACTTGAATTTGAATTTAAACTGTCTTTCTATGTATCTGTCTATATATTTTAATTGATTGTGGGCTGGTATGTTTTGTGTGATTTTTATTTATTTTTTTTTTATTTTTTTTATTTTGTGAAGGGGGAGATGGAAGATTTGTTTAAACTTGTAAATGAGTGTGTGTATATCATTATATTATTATCGTTTACTCTTTTGAGTTTTCACATCAGCATTAGCTGATGGTCTTTCACTGGAGTCTGAGTGACAGCAAGTCTCCTCATGTCTCCGGACTCTTCTGAGTATTCTGGCAGATTGCAGCAGTGCAGTGTTCTGAATGGTTTCAATCCTTCCTTTGATATCCAAACTTTCCAAACCCTTTTCTAATCCTTTTGAGACTGTTCTCTCAAGTGCACCAACCACAATTGGTATCCACTTCTCACTTTCATATTCCATAAACTTTTTCAGTTCTCTGGCAGGTCCAGATATTTGTCCATTTTTTCATTTTCCTTTAGCTTCACCCTGTGATCTGCTGGCACTGCAAAATCCACCAGTTGACAAGTTCTTTCTTTTTGTTTATCAACACTAGGTCTGGTTCTTCTGCTTGTGATATAGGTGATCCGTTTTTATTTCAAAGTCCAGAGAATTTTATGCGTTTCGTTCTCAAGAACAGATTCTGGTTTATGGCATATACCATTTTGTTGTGTGGTCAAAATTTAATTTTTTGCATAATTCCCAGTGGATCACTTCCCAACCCAAGTCCGTGTCTAGATTTGTATTCTCGTTGTGCTAGTTTGCTACATTCGCAGAGTATATGGTTTACAGTCTCATCTCTATTACCACACAATCTATATTTACTATTTTGTTGGTCCTATCAATTTTCGCTTTGATGTAGTTTGTCTTATGGCATTATTTTGTGCAGCAATTATTTTTTATTATTATTATTATTATTATTATTATTATTATTATTATTGTTGTTGTTGTTATTGTTATTCATAGCGGTGATATTTGTTATTATTATTATTATTGTCTATCATATATATTGTAAATATACATCTATCTTTATCTATTTGATTTATCTAGTTGTCTTAAATCTGTTGGTATCATCTGTGTCTGTCTGTTATCGATCTCGGTTGATATCTATTTTTCAATAATATCTATTTCTTTTTTTTTATTTTTTTTTTTTTAATAAATTATTGTCTGTTATTTTCGAGAATTTATGGTTAGTTAAAACAACAAATTCTTTGCCTTTTAAATGTTGGTAGTAGAAATAAATCGGCAGAACGTTTCATTGATCTAAATCTTCTCCCCTCAGCTATGGGTAAGATAATGAGCAGACTGTTTTTTGTTTTTTGGAGGGTTTTTTGGCTGAGTAAGGCAACCAATCTAGAAGAAGGAAATTCTGAATTCAAACCAAGGTCTTGTTTAAAAATTGATTTTCTCATATTCTGTCCGTGGTGGTGTGGTTGGTGTCAATAAAGCTTAATTATAACGGAAGATTATGTGTTCCGTCTGTAGCCGAAACTACGTCAACATTATGTATATTCCCTAGTTGTTTTACGTCATATTCTTCATGATCATTAAATAATCATTATTTAATCTTATTATTCATTAATGATTTTCTATTAAAGTTTAAAATCGCTCAGAGCAACCATGTTATCAATGCATTTATATTGATACAATAAAACTGATCCTTACAGGCTACCATAGAACAAAAAAAGGGATTTCTTTAGGATTGCTAATCCATTACAAATGTGGTCCCGCCCTGTCGGTGGAGCGTTAGAATGCCCACTGCACCTCTGCGAGGGGTAAGACTCCCCCAATGGGGCACCTGTTGGCCGTGGGTGGCGACTTGTGATGCTTAAGGATAGAGCCAGGTGGAATGAGCAGTTCATGACATGCAATATTTCCACTTTGGCCCTATCTTGGGCTAGACGGGCGGTTGGAGAGGCCCCCTCCATCAATCGCTGGTCACGTCAAGCCCTAGCACCTTATATGATTTTCCCAACCCTATTGCCTTTATGGCAGCCCAACCCTTTTCATATGGGTGCTAGAAGGCGTGCTGCGGGTCTACATGCCTGGGAATGACGTTAAACTCATCTGATGGTGAGGTTCAGTTGGAGGTTGGAGTGGACCCCTTCCAAATCACTTTATTTGGCTTTCCCTGGCATCTGACCCGGAGTGGTAGTCTGTTAGGGTCGCCATCTATGGGTTAAATAGAAAAACATGAGTTGATAACAAAATTGTATTATGCATTAGAATTGGTTTTTTTCAAAACTTTATCGGCATTAAATGACCCCACTGAGGTGATAATGCCGTAAACAAAACAACCAAACTAAACCAACCAAATGTGGTCGTATACTAGTCACTGGACAATTGTAATCCTATGCCAGTCACGGTATGGAGTTATTTCCGTGCCCTACCACATGTGTCTCTGGCCAGCTGCTCTTTCGATGCCCTCTGCACCCAGCTATGTTTCCTTTGACCTGCAGGAACTGGGATCGACGCACTCGGTCGGGGTGTCTTTGTGACGGGTTGAGAAATTAAGTGGAAATGAGCTGCCGTGATTGCTGGCAACTCTTAAATCAGGCAACACACCGTCACGTTCAAAAATGCAAAGAAATAATATCTCTGTGAACAAAAACTTCAAAAATTTAACATGATATCAATTAGAACAGTTAATATCTTTCCATATTTTTTTTTTTTCAATTAAAGTTTTATTTTCTATCTCTCAAATAAACATAATCAGATTTTTTTTTGACACATCAACATTTACATGGGTTGCATAACATCAGTTTTAAAAATATAATTTTTTAATAGCAATATTCAAATGGATTTTGGATTACCATTTCTGCTGGTTTTTAATAGAATTGTCATAATGAAAAGAATTCTAATTCCCTGGAGGAACAGGAGCAGTTCTTTGCCACAAACTTCTGGTTGGTGGTTGGATTTTATGGCATGCGAGTCATGGGTTATTTTAGCTGAAAGAATTTTGTTTTACTCATTCTTGTTGGGTTTCTATTCATATATAATGTATGAGTACGTTTTGCACACTAGATATGTTTTTTTCTAACATTGGACTTCATAGTCATCAGGAAGGTGCTGTAATTCAGGGGCACAAAATACTTGTTTAGTCTTCCGTACGACTGAATTGCAAAAATGTTAGATAGACATCATTTTTTTTTTTTCAGAATGTTTGCATTTTTATTTTATTTTTTTAATTATTTATTGTCTACATTATTTATTTATCTTTCCGATGCCTGCCGGCGGTTCAACACAAGGTCAGGATTTTAATGGGAATCTGCGAGGTATCCATTCACGATTCAGTAATTATGGATTGAGAGCTAACGTTTGTCCCCTACTTCTACTCAGGCAACACGGGGAGCGCTTCTAAGTATATTATAAGCTGAGTTGTATTATTTCAGTGTCTTCCGCTCCTCATTGTCTCGTATACAAAGTACATCCGATGGTCCGATTCTGGAGTTTGAATTTAAAAAAGACACGATGAGGAGCTTTGTCTGCGTTTTGTTTTATGTGTAAATTATGAAATTAACTTAGCACAAAGCTTTTTCTAGTGGCATTTTCTTATTTTAGAAATTTCTTGATTTCCTGTGGCTTGGACATTCGTTTTTGGTATCAGTTGCGACTACCCGAGGTAATCTGACTGGTTGTTTTGTTTCAAGCGAGGATTTTATGAAAATATCTATCTACATCTATCATCGTGACTGGGTCAACAGGTAAACATTAATCTTAGTAGCAAAGTCTATTTCTAGTGGCAATTTCTTATTTGAAATTCTTGATTTCCTGTGGGCTGTGACCACTTCGTTTTTGCATCCGGTCGGCGACTACCCGGTATTGAACTGGCGTCTTGTGTTTTCAAAGCGAGGATTTTATCAAATAATTCTATTAACATCTATCGTGACTTGGGTCAATCAAGTGCTAACAATTAATCCTTAGCAGCAGTCTATTTCTCTAGTGGCAATTTTTTCTTATTTTAGAAATGCTTGATTTCTGTGGACCTGTGACACTTCTTTTTGGCGATGATTTATAAAAAGAATTTATCCACAATCTATCATCGTGACTGGTCAATTAATGTAACAGTGCCAGCCCCGAAAAATCAAGGCCATGTTATGACGGCTAGATAACCATGTAATCTCAATCTGGTCTATACTGTAACCTTTCTTCTATAACACATCTGCAAAATAAAAATGTATTGATATTTTGATTTTTACATCCTGACCTTAACAAACCAACTACGCTAACAAAAAACATCAACTCTACACTTTTCTTTTTCGTTAAAAATTAGTTGATGCAACAAAGAACTTGTGTCACAAAGAAAGTTTGATATATTCATATTATTTGTGCCAAGCTTTCTAAGTTTGATAATCTAAATATTAAAATTTATTAATCTTCTATTATCTATCTTCTATCTATATATATATATACTATATAATGCAAAAAGCCCATTCTAACAAACTATGTTTACAATTACCACAATCGTCGTGTAATAAAAGCACTAGGAGGAATGTTATACCTACTCTAAACAATCATAAAAATCTAAGAAGTTCGTTTGGTGTTGGGGTTATGGATCGGCCTGTCAGCTATGGCAGTCGGTTTTAAAATCACACAGGGCGTCTTCGATCTCTAGCCTCTGTCTGATGAGGCCTATAGGCGAAATGTAATACAGAGATTGATTTTCATCGATTTGTTTAGCCATACATTTAATAGTATTCCCGCCTAATTCATTATTATTAATTTATTTTCAAATTAGGTACTTGACTTCCAATTAAAACAATTATTCTCCAAAATTATCGGCAAAAAGCCATTCTAAACAAACTTGGTTTAACTTACCCATCGTCCGTGTAAAAAAGCAACTAGAAGAGGAATGTTACCTACTCTAAACAATCATTAAAATCTAGAAGTTCGTTGGTGTTGGGTTATGTCGGCCTGTAGCTATGGCAGTCCCGGTTTCAAATCACGACAGGGCGGTCTTCCGATCTATAGCTCTGCTGAATGAGGCCTATAGGCCGAATGTACATCAGAGATGGGGATTTTTTTTTCTCGATTTGTTTAAGCCATACATTTAAATAGGTATTCCCCGCCTAATTCATTATTAATTAATTATTTTCAAATTAGGTACGACTCCAATTAAAAACACTTATTCTCAAGAAAATTATCGGCAAAAAGCCATTCTATAACAAACTTATATATATATATATATATATATATATATATATATATATATATATATGAAAAATAGATGGAAATAATCCGACAGTTGAAATCTACATTTTGAAAAAACAAATGATGTAATGAATTGCTGGAACAGAAAATCTGTTTCGACCAAATCGTATAAACTGTCTTCATCACGAGCAACATAGACGGGAACGAAAATATTCCGTTAAAAGACTGTTTACAAAAGCGAACGCTATATCAAATGCTGAAAATTTTTATAGCGTGTTCGTTTATAAATAAATTTTAATTTTAATTTTATTTAATCAGAAGCATTATAGTTAAGTAAAACTCAAAAGAGTTGTTGTAAAAAATGATATAAAAAATGTAAAGTGGGTATCAAAAATGTTTAGGATATATTTCAGCTGTTAAAATAATATACAAGTCCATCAGCCTATTTGAGAAGATGTAAAAGTCCAAAATTATCTTGTGGTTGTTTGTAAATCCTAGAGTTGTAGATGAATCTTCAAGGTGTAAAAATTCCAGATATATTGTTAATATTGTCAGCAAATTACATAATCACATTTGTTTTTCAAAATGTTAATTACATATATATATATATATATATATATATATATATATATATATATATATATAGTAAATGAGAAAAAACTCTAACTTGCTTCATTACAATAATTTATTTCAACCCGTATTATACGGCATCTTCAGGTAATCACAAGAACATGACTCTTCTTCATGTTCTTGTGATTACCTGAAGATGCCGTATTAATACGTGAAATAAATTATTGTAATGAAGCAATTTAGGGTTTTTAATTTACTAAATATCTTGCTCTGTCGCTTCTCTCCTGGTAANTCACTGCGTATTAGGCACATTTATCTCTCCTATGGTACTACCTGCTCAGGCTTGGTTAAACCACCACGTGGAAATATCCTAACTACAGAAAGGGAAGAAAATCCACTACCTATCACCCCCCTAGCCACCCCTTTCTCTACTGACCAACCTACTGTTTTTCATTATTCTGAAAATGTCCTTCATTGAAGCAAGACTGGGCTTTTGGTCCTGCCTGATGATGGTCTAAATTGCCGAAACGTTGCATCGTCGACAATAAACATCCAGTTTTCCATAACATCCCGTGTTTGTCTACTTTCTCCACATATTGTCGGATTAACCTCCTCACATTTCTCACATATATATATATATATATATATATATATATATATATATATATATATATAGAGAGAGAGAGAGAGAGAGAGAGGAGAGAGAGAAAGGAGTGATCAATACCGGCCGGTCGGACAGGATAAAACCCATAATAAACGTACTTCACTTGCTCCATATATTAGTGTGTTCAAAAAAGTGTCGAGATTTTGTTCTATTGACACACCTTGTACTCAGAAAAAAAAACGATCCATTCGTTAATGTTTATAATGCATATGTTATTTAATTTCAAAACTTTCTGATTTTTTTTTTCACGTCACTTAACTTTGACCCCCACCCCACCTTTATTTTGGGGGCGCAAAATATCGGTGGGGCTATATACTTAGAAACTAATTACAGTACAAATAAAAAAAAAACAAAAGACCGAGGTGAATGGAAGACTCTGATAGGAAGCAGGTACGAAAATTCGGAAAAATTAAATGTAAAAAAAAAAATAGCAAAATTATTTTTGGAAATTTTCTTTTACTCTGTTCTATAATTATATAATTGCCTATTATATTATAAGATATTATACAAAATTTATACATTGATATTTGTTCTGTTTAAAATGGTGGTGGCCTAAATTTTCAATTGATTTTTCTCCAAAGATGATTAGGTAACAAGAATAAAGTAAACTAGTTATTAAATAAATATTTGTTTTTAGAATTACAAAAATATTGCAAAAAGATTTGAATATGACTATATAATGAACACAATTCCCTAACCTCTAAGCATAAAATAATACTAGATAGGTTGACATCTTATTATAATGGTGATTATGTGTCTATCTGTCTCTAACTACAACTATGTCACCATCAACGTCACAATTCCCTTAGTTATTTGTATATCTCAAACTTTTGGCTGAGCACAGTAAATGATTACTAATACTAATATCCATCTTTTTTTATTTCAGTTTTAAAGATGGCGGTAAATCTTACAAATCTGATGCCATATTTGGTAACCACGCTTAAAATTACTCCCAGAACGTTCAAATATTATTGGCAATATAAAATTAGTGTTTACCGGTGTTATATCAAATAAGTACATACAGAAGCATCAAAGTGTCCTTGAAATAATGTTCATGTGATGTTTGCACTCAGACGCAAGGTCTGAGCGTGAGGATGGACTGGCCGGTGGGGTGAGGCTGGTGCTATTGTGTACTTAGTGTGTATGTATGTTTACAGGAATTCACTTAAAACTAAAGGATTATGGGATTTAAGAGATTTAAATGGGGCAGAAGGGGAAGAAGAAAAAAACGGAATTTAGTCATTTCTCGACAAATCCTATATTAAGATTTTTCGTTCGTTACCACAGAAAGGGGAAATAATTCCATGTTTTTCTGCAAAAAAATATTATGAGTATGTTAGGAAAGAGAAAGAAAGAAAGAAAGAAAAAGGGAATAATAAAAAAAGAAAGGCAATGAGATAGAAGAGAAAGAAAGAAGAAAGAAAGAAAGAGGCAATGAGGGGGGAGGAAAAGGAAAGAAGAGGCAGAGAAAAAGTAAGAATAGAAGAGAAAAAGAAGAAAAGAAAAGAAAGAAAGAAAGAAAGAGAAGGTAAGAAAGAAA
>CM042178.1:1606992-1621992 GCA_023376005.1 Doryteuthis pealeii
AAAAAAAGTTGTGATTTCTATCTTGTTTCCGTGGTGTGAGGAGGCGCACGGTGTAATGGTTAGAGTCGTAGGAAATGGACTCGTCGACCTGATTTCAGATCCAGGACAAGGCTGTTTGCATTTCATATAGCGCTAATATCATTGGGAAATGTATGAATTCAACTACTCTCCCTCCAGCTATGGGTAAATAGTAGGGCAGACTGGGCTCTTTAACCTTGTTTAGGCAACCAGTGTAGGAGAAGGAAAACTCTGAACTCAAACCTAAAAAAACTCTTAAATATTGACCTTGTGTCACACCCTGCTTATGCGGAGGGGTTGGGTAAATATGCATATGTTGTGAATAAAAGGATTTTTTCTGGTCCTGTTAATGAAAGAAGGAAAACAATAATATTGTAAATCAATAACACCTAGTAATTATTTATTAAACACAGGTTTGTTAAAACCAGTGTGCAAATTAACCACACCATATATTATATAAACCTTTATTTCTATATATAGATATATAAGATCTATTGCAGGATTTTAAATGTACTAATAACATGGGCTGTTTTGAGGCAAATCTAACTCAGATTTTCAGAGTGATCTCAATAATAAATAATATTTATTCTATGTATCAATGATTTTGACTATGAATTAAATACCCATTGATAGACTTACACAATTCCTGGGGTATTGGGACGAAGTCGTGATGTAGTTTCGGTTACAGATAGAAAGACACCGAATCTCCATTATAATAAGATGTGAAGAGAATGAAAAAAATGAGGAAAATTAAGACGGAATATAAAAGAAACTAAATCAAGAAGATTTGCATTTAAAGAAAGAAAGAAAGAAAGAAAGAAAAAAAAGGAAAGAAAGAAAAAAAAGGAAAGAAAGAATGACAATGGGTAGAAAAGAAAGAAAGAAAGAAAGAAAGACAATGGGTAGAAGAGAAAGAAAGAAAGAAAGAAAGACAATGGGTAGAAGAGAAAGAAAGAAAGAAAGAAAGAAGTGCAATGGGTAGAAAAGAAAGAAAGAAAGAAAGAAAGAAAGAAAGAAAGGCAATGGGTAGAAAAGAAAGAAAGAAAGAAAGAAAGAAAGGTTCCACTGTTATTCCAGCCACTAAAAAAAGTCGTCGGGGGTGGCCTATAGTCGGTATCAGCCAAACAGCGAGGGAGTCTATCCCATTTTCACCAGCACTAGACCAAGGAGATTGCTTTTTGCGTCTGAGGTGAAGCCCACACCTACCATCCGCTTCTTTCTTTACCTTACAGATTCCCGCGCTACTCACACGCTGAGTTGGCGAGGGCCGGTATCGAACTAGGAACCTTGTGGTTTCTAGCCGGACGCTCTACCGACTGAGCTAACCGGCCCTGTCATATATTGGTCCAAATCTGAAAATACTGTTATTGTTTTTGTTGGGGGTTTTTGTTGGGGCTTTTGTTTGGGGAGGGGGTATTTCTCCATGATTCCACCCACATTAAATAAGCTACCTGTCCGTATAATTCGGTCAACCCCCAAGATTTGACTTTTGAGACAATTCTTTTGAGACAATGTCCTTTGGGTTGAAAGTTTCACCCGTTTTTCGCCAAATACACGCAACGAAGTTTTCTCTTTCTTTCATTTGACCGAAGAACTTTAAAGACCCCCAAAAAGCTGACAGTTCTTCGTCAAATCGAAACGAGATTCTTACGCGACTTTCTTTGGAATCATTTCCTGTTAGCTTCCAGGGAAGCCAAACTTGGGCGGATTTTTTTTCAAGCAAAAGAGAAAGAAAGAAAGAAAGAAAGAGAGGGAGAAAAGCAATGGGTGAAAGAAAGAAAGAAAGAAAGAAAGAAAGAAAGAGAGGGAGAAAAGCAATGGGTAGAAGAGAAGAAAGAAAGAAAGAAAGAAAGAAAGAAAGAAAGAAGAGGGAGAAAAGCAATGGGTAGAAGAGAAGAGAAAGAAAGAAAGAAAGAAAGAAAGAAAGAAAGAGAGGGAGAAAAGCAATGGGTAGAAGAGAAGAGAAAGAAAGAAAGAAAGAAAGAAAGAAAGAAAGAAAAGAAAGGCAATGGGTAGAAGATAAGAGAAGAGAAAGAAAGAAAGAGAGAAAGAAAGAAAGAGAGAAAGAAAGAAAGAAAGAAAGGCAGTGGTAGAAAGAAAGAAAGAAAGAAAGAAAGAAAGAAAGGCAGTGGGTAGTAAAGAAAGAAAGAAAGAAAGAAAGAAAGAAAGAAAGAAAGAAAGGCAATGGGTAGAAGAGAAAGAAAGAAAGACAGAAAGAAAGAAAGAAAGAAGGGGAGAGAGAGAGAAAGAAAGAAAGAAAGAAAGAAAGAAAGCAAGAAAGAAAGAAAGGTTGAGAGAGAGAAAAAAGAAAGAAAGAAAGCAATGGGTAGAAGAGAAAGAAAGAAAGAAAGAAAGAAAGAAAGAAAGAAAGAAAGAAGAAAGGGAGAGAGAGAGAAAGAAAGAAAGGCAATGGGTAGAAGAGAAAGAAGAAAGAAAGAAAGAAAGAAAGAAAGAAAAAGGGAGAAGAAAGAAAGAAAGAAAGAGAAGGAAAGAGAGAAAGAAAGAAAGAAAGGCACTGGGTAGAAGAGAAGAGAAAGAAAGAAAGAAAGAAGGGCAATGGGTAGAAAAGAAAGAAAGGTAATGGGTAGAAGAGAAGAGAAAGAAAGGAAGAAAAAAAGAGAGAGAGAGTAAGAGAAAGAAAGAAAGAAAGAAAGAAAGAAAGAGAGAGAGAGAAAAAGAAAGAAAGAAAGGCAATGGGTAGAAGAGAAGAGAAAGAAAGAAAGAGAGAGAAGACAAAGAAAGAAAGAAAGAAAGAAAGAGAGAAAGAGAGAAAGAAAGAAAGAAAGAAATATCTTTAGACCAGAGACATTCAACCCGGCTCAAATAACCTTGGCTCAAATTATTGTTTATATCTCTGGGGGGGGGGACTTTTCTTGATACACGAACTGATACCTTACCTTTATTTCCTTGTCCTTTGAGGTGCTTTAATTGTATGGACATTTCTTCATAATACTTTGAACTGTTGGAACTTGAGTACGAATTGGATACGAATTGGTGGCCTTTCCCATCATTGCGTGCAGTCCAAATCTTTTAACAAGAGGTTTTCACTAAGTTCTTTAAACATAACAATGTCGACTGATTTACTAGGGTAGGTCGATTTTGGGACTGTAACATCTCCAATGTGGCAAAAGTTGAAAAATTAACATAAACAATTACCACACAAAATATGTTTCTTGAAAACTTTGTATTTGGTTGAAAAGTTGGCGTACAGGTCAGCGAAATTACCAAATTAAAAATAGATTAATGAATTATTTCTTTGAATTTCTGAGATGAGGCTTGATGATTACTATTATTTATATCATTCGGACTATTGTTCTCATCTTTATTGTTATCTGCACAACGTTTCGGGCGATGTTATTTTCGGCCTTCTTCAGGTATTTTTTGTCGGACTCGGGAACCTTCTTTTCGAACTCGGGGACCTTCTTGTCGTAATCGGGAACGTTCTTTTCGTCACGGAACTTTGTATCTAACCCTTTATTCAGTCCACGGGGGTATCCTGTTTTCATTCCGCTAACCATAGCTGGGGTACAGGTGTTAAGCTTTGTTAATTATTATTCTATGTTACTACTGCCATTGACCAGGATTTATTATTGCATCCAAATAATACTAATTATCAAGCCTCATCTCAACAATTCAGAGAAATTGTACTTTTTTTCTTTTTTTCAATACAGACAGTCACGAATAATTAAATGCATGAAAGTACATACTAATTACATATTTAGAAAGATTATTTATTTTCTTTCAATGCAAATGAATATCTTTAAGACAGGAACAGAAATATGCGATAAATAAGATTTGATTTTATGCTAAAATTTAGTATGAAAAAAAAAAATCATGAATTCTAGGTTGTCCAAAGCAAAATATTTTATGTTACTCTCTGGAAATAATAATTCAATGGATAAAAACACATACAAATTACACTTTAAGAAATATTATTTGATTTTCTTTACAACCATATAAATATTTTTAAGATTGGACCATAAATAGGCGAGGAATTCCGAGCTGAACGGCTTAGACTTAGAAATTTATTGATTAAAATTAAACTTCACTGCTGATATCACTGTAACAAAAAGCAGGCAGCCAACTATGTTTTTTATCAGCAGGAACTGGTATACGGACATTTCCGCAAATTGGTAAACAATAAATAGAATTAATGGTTGGAAAAGTACCTCTCGATCAAAGTTAAAGGCAACCAGCCAAAAAGATAGACTTAAAAAGTGGAAAGAACATTCTTTTCGAACTCGGGCGCCTTCTTGTCGTAATAGGGAAATAAATGAATAAATAAGCGAGATAAATAAACAAACAAACAAGAGAAGCCAGAGAGATTGAGTGTATTAAATTTATTAATTCAAATAATACACAGGTAAATTAAATACACAATTTAGAACAAAAATATTCATATATTCATATGTTCCAGTTCACATTTTGACATTTTTTGTAAATTTTAGTGTTTATTTAGGATCAATATTTCTTCAAAATTGATTCTTTTTTTTTCTTTTTTTTTTTTTGTGAAAGGGAAAATAGAAAAAGAAAGACATCGTCTTTTTACAATTTTGGTTTTAAATCTCAAATTTTCAATTAATTTCTTTCTCATTTTTTTCTTATGTCTCAGTTTTACTTTCCTTCTTTCTTAATTTCTTTCTTTCTTTCTTTTATTAGTTCTTTCTTTCGTTTTCTTTCTTTCTTTCTTTCTTAATTTTTTTTTCTTTCTTAATTTCTTTCTTTCTTAATTTTTCCTTTCTTTCTTAATTTCTTTCTTTCGTTCTTTCTTTCTTTCTTTCTTTCTTAATTTCATTATTTATTCATTTCTATCTTAATTTTTTCTTTCTTTCTTTCTTTCTTTCTTAATTTTTTCTTTCTTTCTTAATTTCTTTCTTTCTTTCTTCCATTATTTCTTTTTTTTTCTTTCTTCATTATTTCATTATTCGTTCTTTCTTTCTTTCTTCTTAATTTCTTTCTTTCGTTCTTTCTTTCTTTCGTTCTTTCTTTCTTTCTTTCTTTCTTAATTTCTTCTTTCATTCATCATTTCTTTCTTTCTTTCTTTAATTCTTTCTTCTTTCTTTATTGATTTTTTTTTCTTTCTTTCTTTCACTCCTTATTAATTTCTTTCTTTCTTTCATTCTTTCTTAATTTTTTCTTCTTTCTTAATTTTTTCTTCTTTCTTAATTCTTTCTTTCTTTCTTCCATTATTTCTTTTTTTCTTTCTTTCATTATTTCATTATTTCGTTCTTTCTTTCTTTCTTTCTTATTTCTTTCTTTCTTTCTTTCTTTCGTTCTTTCTTTCTTTCATTATTTATTTCTTAATTTCTTTCTTTCATTCATCATTTCTTTCTTTCTTTCTTTAATTCTTTCTTTCTTTCTTTATTGATTTTTTTCTTTCTTTCTTTCTTTCACTCCTTATTAATTTCTTTCTTTCTTTCATTCTTTCTTAATTTTTTCTTTCTTTCTTAATTTTTTCTTTCATTCTTTCTTTCTTAATTTTTTTCTTTCTTTCTTAATTTTTTTCTTTCTTTCTTTTCTTTCTTTCCTTTCTAATTTTTTCTTTCTTAATTTCTTTCTTTCATTATTTCATTCTTTCTTTCTTTCTTTTCTTTCATTCTTAATTTTATTTTTATTTATTTCTTAATTACTTTCTTTTTTCTTTCTTAATTTCTTTCTTTCTTTTTTATTTCTTCAATTTTTCTTTATCATTTCTTTTTCTCGTTTATTATTTTTAATTCAGTCATTTTCCATCTTTCTATTTTTTCTTCCTAATTTTCTTTTCTCTGACACACAATAATATCGTTCATTCATTCATTCTTTCTTTTTTCTTTTCTTTCTTTTTTTCTCATCTTATTTTTATATTTCTTTTTTTTTCTATTTTCATTCATTCATCATTCATTTATTCTTTCGATTTTAATCTTCTTTCTTTTTTTTTTTTTTCATATTTCTTCTTTTTTCTTTTTCTCTTTTTTTCCTTTCTAATTTTGGTCTTCTATTTGTTTCCTTTGTTGTTCTTTCTTTCTTTCTTTCTTTCCTTTATTTATTATTTCTTTCTTTCTTTTCTTCATTCATTAATTTATTCCTTCCTTCCTTCCTTCATTTCTTCATTCATTTATTGTTTGTTTCTTCTTTCTTTCAATATGTCTTTTTTTTCTAATTGATTATTTTTTACAACTTTCTTTTTTTTTTCTTTTTTTCTTTTCTTTCTTTTTCTATTTTTCCTTTCTTCGTTCTTTATACATTTATTTTTTTTTTATTTTGTTAAAATTGAATTCTTTAAATAAAAACAGAAAAAATTGAATGGGCCCTTTTTTTCGAATATTCCACATTTATTTTTGATTTTTGATTTTCATGTCTTTTTTTGGTTTTTTTGTTTGTTTTTTTTATCCCGTAGTAAATTGTTGTTGTTGTTGTTGTTGTTGTTGTGTTGTTGTTGTTGTTGTTGTTTAATAATAAACTTTGTAGAATTGTTTAAATAAAATTTTGAAATGTTTCTTTTTTTGTTCTTTTAATAAAATCAAAGTCGTTATTGCTGAATATGAAATAATTATTCTAGGATTTGTTCGGAAAACTTGGCTACTTCTTTTTTTTTTTTTTTAAATACTGCTTTTGCTATTATCATATTTCAGCCAAACCATTCAACAGCCTTCTTCCGTTTTACAATCCATATAGAAAATGGCAGCAAACAGAAATAAAAATGTACTTTACATACCGAAAAGCTCAACTCATTCACAACAACCCGTATCAAACAGATGATTCCATTCTCAGCAACTCTCGTCACACAGGCGATTCCCTAAGTTTCATACAAAGGATGTCAAAAATCGTAGAATTCTTTCTGTTAAAATAACACACATTGTTTCGTTCAGCAAAAGCAGCACAAAATAATCAGTTAAGTAAAGTAAATCATTATTCTAATAATAATAATAATAATAATAATAATAATAATAATAATAATAATCTAATAGTAATCATTCTTGGAAAAAATGCAGTTAGCTGTAATTAATCAATATCTTGATTAATTCAGTGGATTTGACCCTGAAGATCCTTATGGTGAAAATCGAGTAGGTTATTTCTGTACACGCTATATAATAAATCTGCTGTACTTACACATTGAGCACTTTATATTTGTTATAACGCTGACTTATCCAGGTAAAACTTGTACCAAACAAATATTGTGACCAACCCAATATTTTCACCAGCAAGTCATTCCTTCATATATATATATATATATATATATATATATATATGTATATATATATATATGTTGTGTATATGTTTATGAGAATGTACATGTGTTGTGGATATGACTGCTTGTATATGTATATTGTGTGTGTAAAGATGTGTGTGTGTGTATTATACACACATAGATGTGTTAGATATATGTGTGTATGTATATTGTTATATATATGTGTGTGTATGTATATATTGTTATATATATATATGTGTGTGTGTGTATATATTGTTATATATATATATGTGTGTGTGTGTGTGTGTGTGTGTGTGTGTGTGTGTATTGTTATATTATTCCACCATCGTATATTACCCCACCAAAAGAAAAAAAATGACCAAAAATCAGCAAATTAACTGAATTTAATGAAATTTTCAGTATTGATGTATTAATGAATTAAAGATATAATGCACCAGTTATTTTATTCAAAAACTCCTACATTTTTTCAGATTAGTTAACTTTGAACCACGTATTTTGAGGAATAACACAGATTCTCAAAGATACGTGGTTCAAAGTTAACTGACCTGAAAAAAAATATAAAAGTTTTTAAATAAAATAACTGGTGCATTATATCTTTTATTCATTAATATATCAACACTGAAAATTTCATTAAATTCGGTTAATTCCCTGATTTTTGGTAATTTTTTTTCTTTCGGCGGGGTGATATACGATGGTGGAATTTAGGTCCTTTAATTTCGATTTAACCAAATTAGGATTGTCTTAGTTACCTAGTTTAATTTACCACATTATTTAAACTATCAATTTACATTATTTAGATTATTATTAATTAACCACATTATTTAAATATCTAAACATGTCGATTGTATCAAGACTTTGCGATTACATCACGTCTTCATTCTCAAAACATGCAATTCAAATTTGTCCTCACTTACACACACACAGAGCGCGTGTGCATGTGTATATTCGTGTACACAAATGCATATACAGCTATATGCATATTTACATATGCGTATTACTGTTACTTTTCTCATTACATACGCATGTATATATAAGTAAGTAAAGTTGTCGGGGCGGCCTAATGTCGGTATCAGCCAGACAGCGAGGGAGTCTATCCCCTTTTCACTAGCGCTAGACAAAGAAGATTATTCTAGCGTCTGAGGTGGAGCGCAACACCTACTATCAGCTCCTCACTTAAACGCACAGATATACTGTGCTACTCATACCTGAGTTGGCGAGGGCCGGTATCGTACTAGGAACCTTGGGATTCCAAGCCGAACGCTCTACCGACTGAGCTAAACCGGCCCTTAAATATATATAAATAATATATATATATATATATATATACATATATACATACATGAATTTATATATATATATATATATATATATATATATAAAAGGGTATGAAAACACCCAATATTGTTAAAAAGAATATATATATATATATATATATATATATATATACATGTGTGTGTGTGTGTGTGTGTGTGTGTGTGTGTGTGCGTGTGATTCCCAGTCGAAAAGTAAAGTTGGCGGAATGACCTATTGTCGGTATCAGCCGGACAGCGAGGGAGTCCATCCCCTTTTTGCTAGCGCTAGACCAGGGGAAATATTTTTGCTGGGGTGGAGCGCCACACCTATCGTCAGCTCCCCACAGTTTAGTTAACCCAATCTGTGCTACTCATGTGATGAGTTGACGGAGACCGGAATCGAACACGGAACCTTGTGGTTCCCAGGTGGGAGCTCGGTTCTTCATTTCACTCCTTGATTTGCGTGACGGGCGAAGCCACACCCTGCCAATGATGATGATGCTGTAACGTAATTAAACGGTCTACAGAAAATTTAAACCGAAAAGAAAATGGCGAATCGTGTTTCTGGAAAGATGGAAAAAATACTAACAAATGAAAAGAAAGTGTTTTAACGGACTAAGATTCTAAGCAATCAATGTATGTCAGCCAGTGACCGGTCAATAACCATCCTGAACTAGGTTTTTTTAAAATAAATCCCAAATTTCCAGCAGAAGAAACGGATATGTACCCCCCACACACGCACCGCAGGTCCAGAAGCAGAAGTAGGGGAACTTCTTCTTTTTTTTTTTTTTCGTTGGGTGTCTTACAAAGGGACGTACGTTGACTTTTCGTGTTCCGTTATGAGGGGTATTTTAACTAGCCTCCTAAGTTGTGAGATTGGGGTAATGAATGGAATTTATGATAGAAAATATTAACCTACTCTTCCTCTCTAATAAAAAAAAACAAAAAAAAACACGGAGTGAGCGAGAGATAAACAACCTTTTATGCCTATCTGCAACCCACTATTCTATCGATGTATATATATATATATATATTTTGAGGTGAATGTTAGTATTTGTATCCGTTGTAGGGGATACTTATACCAGGTTTTGGCTTAGGTGTGAAGCATTAACGTACTTATTATGTAATATTGTTAGCGTAATATGTTAGTTGAGAATAAATATCTGAAGACTCTGTGGTTTCTTTTGAATTTCATTTATTTAGACTTTTAGAATTATTTAGAATTTTCGGGACTGCTACGTCCCTTCGACTTGACCGTAATTTAGTAGTGATCTTGTGGTGATTGCCACGTGTTTTAGGCTGGACTGTAGGGCTTTGTTTCTGGTTGGTTCGTAGGTGATTGATGAGTTTGTACTCTGTGTGTGGTCGTGTGGTGGGGGTGATGGATTTGGAGGTGTGGGGGTGTTGTAGAAATATGTGTATGGGTTTAAAGTTGCTGTATCTTTATTTAGGCCGTTCCGGTGAGTGCCTAGTTTAATGATCCATTTCAATTCGGCTAATTTTCTTGCTTGTGTGTTTGTGATATATATATATATATATATATATATATATGGGCGGTGTATGTATGTATGTTTTGGTTAAGAACCATAGTTGAGTATTGGTTTAACGTAAACTTTCCTATATTTAATGTATGATAGACAGATAATGTGACAAATATCACGTGGTCGATTTTAAACATTTAAAATTCTTTAAAAAAAAAACCACGCGAAAACCAGACCACTTGACATTGATTCTTCACCACAACAGACTCTCAGAAAAGCGAATTAAGTTTTCAAAAAGATAGAATTATTCGTGCACTAAAACGAAACGATGAATATTAAACGTTTCTGTTTGTGTGCGTTCGATCATTTTGTTTTTCTACTGACCCGTCAATCACTGATCCTCTCTTCTTATAAATCGGTTTTGTGGGCACCTCACGTGGTGTAATGGTTAGCAAATTAGATTCTGGCCATGGGTCACATCTAAAAGATGTTGAAAAGAGAAAGAAAGGAAAGAAAGTATTGAATGGATGAAATAAGATTATTTCAATTAATTTAACTTAACGTGTTTCGGTCAGGAGTTTATCCATGTATACATTATTCTATCTATTATCATTTTTAAATAACAAAATGAAATAAAATAATAATAATAGAAAAAAATATAGAAATGTTCAGCACACAAAGAAACATCGACCTTCCTCAGAGTAAATACTTATATTTTCAATATATATATATATATATATATATATATATATATATATATATATATATATATATATCAGTCTGTCTTTAGTCTATCTCAGTATATATCTACGTGTAAACGTAGCTTAGTATTTACTGTGCATAAGTTTTTAATGAAGCGTGTTAAGTCATTTATCGACCATTGTCTATTTAAAAGATCGTAATGTTTGGTTTGGTTTGGTTCAATGGCACATAAACCGTCTGGGTTATTTAATGCCAACTCTATAATATTTATAAAATAAACATATACATAATATAACAATGAATAATATAACGAGTAATATAACAAATAATATAACAATATCTATCATAACAGAATATATTTTTATTATTGCGATTCTTGCAGACACACCGGCACAGGCTGAGTCCCTGCTGCATAGCCTAGAGAAGGCAGCAAAAAATATCGGCCTCAATGTGAACTCCGAAAAAACAGAGTTCATGTGCTTCAAAAAGAAAGGAGATATCTCCACACTTGACGGTAAGCCTCTTAAGCCAGTAGAATAGTTCACTTACCTAGGTAGTTATATCTCATCCACAGAAAGCGATGTTAATACACGAATAGGAAAGGCATGGGCGGCCACAAACAGACTATCAGTAATATGGAGATCCGATCTCACTGACAAACTAAAGCAACAATTCTTCCAGGCTGTGGTTATATCAGTGCTGCTGTATGGCTGCACCACCTGGACCCTGACAAAGCGCCACAAGAATGCTGCGAGTAGTCCTGAACAAGTAATGGAAGCAGCACCCCACAAAGAAGCAACTGTATGGTCACCTGCCCCCCCCCATCTCACAAACCATCCGGGTGAGACGGACTAGCATGCAGGACACTGTTGGAGAAGCGGGGACGAGCTCATAAGCGACGTTCTCCTGTGGAAGCCAAACTCATGGACATGCTAACGTAGGATGCCCGCTAAGGACCTACATTGACCAACTATGCGAGACTCTGGATGCTACACAGAGGACCTCCTATGGGCCATGAGTAATAGGGAAAGTTGGCGAAGATTGTCATGGATATCCGTGCTGCGCGCGTGATGATGATGATGATGATGATGATGATGATGTTTTGTAAGGGATTATTTTGTGTAAATTTATTTTTCCTAAAAACAAATTGTCAGAGTGCGAGATTACTGTAATCTATTTTACATTTCAGGAGCTTTGCCGTAAATATTATACTAAATTATTCCTTACTTTTAGGATTGCATTATATTTGAAAAAAATTACGTTTTAATTAGTTCTAATTAGTCATAATTTGCAATTAAGTAAAAAAAAACGACCAATCTCTTATTTTACTCTTTGTCTATCTCTTTCTTTCCCTCTATGTATCTCTTGACTACCTCCTCGTTATATAATATTAGTTTCTCTGGATATAGAGAGACAGAGAGCTGGGAGAATTTGAAATGTATTTCTATGTTAAATTACACAACCAGCAACCCGTACTTAAATGAGGTTAAACATTTCCTTTCTTAGAAAGCTAACAAAATGATTTTAAGGTTTCGTCCGGCCGTATTTATATATTTTTTTTAATTTCATTCGCTTTGCTAATGTTGTATACCTCTTTCTTTACTTACTTCTATTCTTCTTCTAGTGGCTCTTCTAGCGTCTGGACTTTGTCTTGGTCGGTCGGTTACCTTAACTCATTTCTTCTTCTAGATCAGTCTTGTTACCAAGACATTCACCAACCACAAAACCGTGTTATTTTCGTAAGCTTTTATTTACTTAACTAAACATTTCATGTAACTAAACATCTGACTAACATAGCGCGCGTATGCAGTGAGTTCCAGTTAAGGCAGGACATCTTCTCTGCCTGACGTCTAAACTGAAACTGAGGAGCCAACCAGGTCCCATGTGACTTCATGTATTTCGCGGGCTTTCTGTAATATTCCATGGAAAGTCCCGCCGTGATATGAAAAGGGCCATCCCTTTAGAAATACGGGGGATTGACAATAATCTTATGTAACCGCATAGATTATGTAACACTAACTCCTTTTTCCCTAATCTCAATTATCTACCCAGAGCTGAATGTAGAAATATTTAATATCAGATTCGTAATTTTTTATATATTTTTATTTCTGTGTTTTCTATTTTTATGTTATTAGCGTTGAAAATTTTTTTTTCTGATAGAAGCATAAATTTCACATTCTTAAAGTTTGTAAACAAAACAATCAGGTTATAAATGTTATAAGACCTAACACCAAAATACGTACCCCCACCACCACCACCACCACAGGTCCAGAAGCGGAAGTAGGGGAACTCATTCTTTTTTTTTTTTTTTTCGTTGGGTGTCTCACAAAGGACGCACGTTGACTTTTCGTGTTCCGTTATGAGGGGTATTTTAACTAGCCTCCTAAGTTGTAAGATAGGGGTAATGAATGGAATTTATGATAGAAAATAGTAACCTGCTCTTCCTCTCTAAAAAAAAAACAAAAAAACACGGAGTGAGCGAGAGATAAACAACCCCTTATGCCTATCTGCAACCCACTATTCTATCGAGATATATATATATATATATATATATATATATATATATAATGTATTAATTTGAAAGCAAAAAATAAAGAAGTAAAAGACAAAAAGATGTTATTTTTTGTGTCCTATCGATTTCAAAGTAAAACTTTATCTTCAGAGACGATTTTCGGAAATGGACGCGTTTTTTGTTTTGGTCGTTATTTTTTTTTTTAATGTTATAAGCACGCGTCTCGTGGTGTTCTTTTTTTTAAACGTCACGCCCACTTTGCGTGATGAACAATTTTTAGCCGTTAATTCAATTTCAATTTTATTATTTTCATCTATTTATATATTTATGTAATATTCATTTGATATATGTATAATGAAATGTACATACTATGTATATATATGGGGGGGGGGTATGTATGTTTTGGTTAAGAACCATAGTTGAGTATTGGTTTAACTTTAACTTTCCGATATTTAATGTATGATAGACAGATAATGTGACAAAAATCAAATGTTCTCTCTCTCTCTCTCTCTCTCTCTCTCTCTCTCTCTCTCTCTCTCTCTCTCTCTCTCTCTCTTCCTTTATAATTGTCTTCCTCACTTTCTCTGTCTTTATGCCCCTCCCTCTGTATTTCCCAATCTCTCCCATTCTAGCTCTCTCTTTCCTCTCTCTCTCTCTCTCTCTCTCTCTCTCTCTCTCTCTCTCTCTCTCTCTCTCTCTCTCTCTGTGACGTAAAAGATAAAAGATGGTATCTTCCATGTTTTACGGTAATTCATACGTAGGCCATAGAAACAATTACCTTATCACATAGACGATCTTTTTTACTAATCTATAATTGTCAAGCCATGAATATACTTTGAGAAACTATAAAACATTTACAGTATCGCTCATAAATTAATGACCTTGTGCCATAATATGGATATTATAAGACATGCACTGGTTTTTCATCTTAGAAACAAATTTTATTATCTAAATTTCCTTTAAAAGAATTCCATCGCCTGGGCCCTTAGTTTTCTTTTCTTTCTTTCTTTCTTTCTTGATTTCATGATGACCCGGAGTGGTAGTACCTGTTAGGGTTCCCCCTATGGATTAAATAGAAAAATTTGTTTATAAATAAAATTGAGTATCCATTAAGAATTAAGAATCTATATGATTGCTCCAACCCTATTTCTCTTATGGCAAGCCCCAACCCTTTTTATCATATGGGTGCTAGAAGGCAGTGACTGAAGGTCTACATGTCCTGGGAATGACGATAAAATCTATCTAATGGTGAGGTTCCAGTTCTGGAGGTTTAGGGAATGTGAAGCACCCCTTCATCACCATTGCTACCTGGTCCACTCTGACCCGGAGTGGTAGTACCTGTTATGGGTTAAATAGAAAAATTGTTGTTTTTTTTTAATTGAGTATCTATTAAGAATGAATGTGTTTCAAAACAATGTCGGCATCAAATGAGCCACCGAGGTTGATATGCCGTAAAACAAAACAAACCAAGCCAAACTTTTAATACGTAAAATACGCGCACGAGCTAGATTTCATTTTAGTTTTTCTATTCTCTCTCTTCTCTCCCTCTCCCCTTCTCTCTCTCTCTCTCCTCGTCTCTCTTCGTCTCTCTCTCTCTCTTCTTAGTTCCATTCATTTTTTTCCCTTCGCTAAAACATTTTTCAGCGTTAAACATATCTAAAAAAAACAATTTTTTTTTACAAAGGATTATAATTTTAAACAAATAAATCGAATTTTCTTCAACCGTTATTTTCGAATTCATTTTTAATCTGAGGCTGATGCATCTGTTTACGTAAAAAGAATACTCGGGTTAATTTTGTTAAAAAC
>CM042178.1:1626992-1644492 GCA_023376005.1 Doryteuthis pealeii
TTCAAACACATGTTTGGTCCACTTCATATATATAGTATAGGTGTGTGTGTGTGTAAGTTAATTTAAAGTCGACAGGTGTGGCTACTGTCGGTATTAACCAAGACAGGGAGGGGAGTACTATTCCCTTTTCTCTAGCTAAACAAGGATTTTTTTTGGGCATCTGAGGTGGAGCGCCACTCCTACAATCAGCTTCTCGTATTTACGAAATATAATATATGTGTGGTCTAATACTCCATCCACAATTATATATTATATATATAATATAATCATAATATATATATAATAATATAATAAGTGTATGTGTGTGTGTGTGTGTGTGTGCATAGGAGGCGAAATGATGTAAATTTCTCAGTGTCCGCTGGCTGATTTTCCAATTACAAGGTCTTCATTTTCATCGAGTGTGAGCGATTTTTTTAATATCTTGCTATATCCTTCTCTTTCTATTCTTCTTCGTCTTCTTCGTCCCCTTTCTCGCACTTCTTCTTCTTTCTTCTTTCTTCCTTTTTTGTTTCTCTTCTCTTTCTCCTTCCTTTTTTAGTTGATGTTTCACTTTCCTCCATCAGACAGCAATACTGTAAACGAAGACAAAATAGCAGGTCATATTTAAGATAGATTTTTAAAGAACAGTTTTCTCCTCTTCCTACCACCTTACCACTCTCCTCTCTGTCTGTCTCTCTGTCTGTCTCTGTCTCTGTCCTGTCTGTCTGCTCTCTCTCTCTCTCTCTCGTATCTATCTCTATTTCTCTCTCTCTCTCTCTCTCTCTCTCTCATGTCTCTCTCCTCTCTATCTACTATCTTATCTATCTATGCTATCCTCTATTGTCTCTCTCTTCTCTCTATCTCTATATATTATTATATATTTATATATATATATATTGAAAAAACAATGAGTTACAAAATGCATGGGATCATCAGAGAGAATGTGCACCGTTTCGGGCTTCGCAATCAACGGTTTTTAGAAAAAAGCACATCCCCCCCCCCCCTCACTGATATGAAGTCCTCGGATATCTGTATCGACCGTATTAATAGATCGGTCCTTCAACAAAAGTAAAAACGGGATAAAGTACGCGTTAGAAGAAGAATGCGCAAACAGAACGCTGGTTAGTCAATGTTGGCATTTTTCAAAAAATGGTTATCTGTATTAAAAATAAATTAATTTTTATTTAAAAAATAAAATTAATTTATTATTAATCTTTTTAAAAATAGAAGCATTAACAGTTTAATAATAAGAACGTCACAAGAGCCTGATGTTAAAATTCACATACTGGTCTACGAAAAAACTATTACATATGGACTTTTACTCCTCTGAAGATAATTATCCACAAACCAACGGATTTTACCAACAACTTATTGGTTACTCATTTAATAGTTGGAGTGTATTATGGACAATTTTGATATTTTAATATAACACTTTTTTATATAATTGATACACTTTTTAATACATTTTATTTTAGACAATTTTACACAGGCTCTGATTTTACATATGGTCGATACAGATTTCGAGGACCTGCACATCAGTGAGGGAGGGGGACGATGTGCTTTTTTAAAACCGTTGAGAGGACGGACCCGAAACGGTGCACATTCTCTCCTGATGATACCCATGCATTTGTAACATCGTTTGTTTTTTTTCAATATATCAAATTCACACGTCGGATTAATCTTCATTTTATTTCACATATATATAATATACATATATATATATATATTATATAATTATATATATATATAATATCTGTCTTAGCCCCTCCACACACTCTCCCCCCCTCTCTCTCTCCTCTTCCTCACTCCTCTCTCTCTCTCTCTCTCTCTATTTATATATATAGTATGTATATATATATAAACTATCTTCTCTCCTCTCATATTTATATATATATATATTATATATATATATATACAATATATATATATAAGCTATCTATCTCTGTCTACACACACACATATATCTTATCTCTGGTTCTTAGCCCTCTATACACACAACACCACACGCACTCTGTCTGTCTGTCTGTCCCCCCCTCTCTCTCTCTCTCTCTCTCTCTCTCCTCTCTCTCTCTCTCTCTCTCTCTCTCTCTCTCTCCAATAAGACAATCTATAAACGCCACAAGCGCTGGTCCAATATTAAACAAGCCAGAATAATACAAAATAAAATTAGAAAGTAATAAAATACCCCAACCCCAAAATAGGTAAGGCACATGTTACATGGCTGTGTGTCTCTGTCCAGCAGTCAAGTTGGACTGGTTTAGACCGACAAACTCAGTATATATTATATATTCAAAAATTTTTGTCTCAAAAAAATTGTCCTGGGTCTTTTACATCGTAGGTGAAGTTTGAGAATCCCCGTGGCCCTAGGCTAACCTTCTCTATTATTATTTATTATTTATTATTATTAATATTCTTATTGCTTGCCTGGTACTGCCAAATTGCTTTTTTAACAGCTATGGTTTCTAACTTGTGTAAATGCACAGCTAGACTGTTTTTCAACAATATATGCCTTAAATAACTAAAAAACTTTATTCCTGAATCTGATCTGCTGAATGGGGGTGCCGTCTTATATGCCCGTGCGTCTTATTGCCGTCAAATATGGTAAATTTAGTTCTTAATTAAATTATTTTGTGTTGAATATCAAAAGAGATAGAAAGAAAGAAAGAAAGAAAGAAGAAAATGAATAGCGAAGAAGAAAGAAAGAAAGAAAGATAAGGAAAATGATAGCCGAAGAAGAAAGAAAGAAAGAAAGAAAAAAAGAAATGAATAGCCGAAAAAAGAAGAAGAAAGAAAGAAAGAACATAAACAGCGAATGAAGAGAATTGAAAGAAAAGAAGAAAGATAATACAAATGAAATACGAGAATAAAGAAAGAAAGAAAAGAAGAAGAGAAAGAGAAGAAAGAAAATGAATAGCCAGAAAAGAAAAGAAAGAAAAAGAAGAAAGAAAGAAAGAAAAAAATGAATAGCCGAAGAGAGAAGAAAGAAAGAAAGAAGAAAGAAAAATAATAGCGAAGAAAGAAAAGAAGAAGAAAGAAAGAAAATGAATAGCCAAGAAGAAAGGAAGAAGAGAAGAAAGAAAGAAAGAAAATGAATAGCCGAAAGAAGAAGAAAAAGAAAAGAAAGAAAGAAAACTGAATAGCCGAAGAGAAAGAAAGAAGAAAGAAAGAAAAAAAGAAAGAAAGAAAGAAGAAAATGAATAGCCGAAAGAAGAAGAAAGAAAGAAAGAAAGAAGAGAAAGAGAAAATGAATAGCCGAAGAAGAAAGAGAAGAGAAAGAAGAAAGAAAAAGAATAGAAAAGAAATGAAAGACATATAGAAGAAAGAAAGAAAGAAAGAAAGAACATGAATTGCCGAAGAAAGAAGAAAGAAAGAGAAGAAAGAAAGAAAATGAATAGCGAGAAGAAAGAAAGAAAGAAAGAAAGAAAGAAGAATGCAGGAGATAAGCGAAGAAGGAAGAAAGAAAGAAAGAAGAAAAGAAAGAAAGAAAATGAATAGCGAGAGAAAGAAGAAAGAAAGAAGAGAAAGAAGAATGAATGATTGCAGAAAAGAAGAAAGAAAAAGAAGAAAGAAAGAAGAATGAATAGCGAAGAAGAAAGAAGAAAAAGAAAGAAAGAAAGAAAGAACAGAAGAAGAATAGTCGAAGAAGAAAGAAAGAATATGAAAAAGAGAAGAAGAAAAGAAGAAAATGAAAAGCAGATAAGAATTGCAAAGAAAGAAAGAAAGAAGGAAAGAGAAAAATGAATAGCACGAAGAAGAAAGAAGAAGAAAGAAGAAAAAAGAATGAATAGCAAAGAAGAAAGAAGAAAGAAAAGAAAAGAAGAAGAAAGAGGAAGAAAAATGAATAGCGAAGAAGAAAGAAAGAAAAAAGAAAGTAAAAAAATAAAATATCAATAGCCCGAAGAAGAAGAAGAAAGAAAGAGAGGAAAAATAAAAATTAATATGCAAGGAAGAGAAGAAAGAAAGAAGAAGAGATAGATAGAAATAGTAGAATAGAACGAAAAGAAAGAAAAGATCAAAGCGAAAGCGAAAAAAAAAGAAAGAAAATAGAATACGCCAAGAAGAAGGAAAGATAGAAAGAAAGAAAGAAGAAAGAAAATGAATAGCCGAAGAAGAAGAAAGAAAGAGAAGAAAGAAATGAATAGCCGAAGAAGAAAGAAAGAAAGAAAGAGAAAGAAATGAATAGCCGAAGAAGAAAGAAAGGAAAGAAGAAAGAAGAAAGAAAATGAATAGCCGAAGAGAAAGAAAGAAAGAAGAAAGAAAGAAAATGAATAGCCGAAGAAGAGAAAGAAGAAGAAAGAAGAAAATGAATCGCCGGAAGAAAGAAAGAAAGAAAGATAAGAAAGAAAATGAATGCCGAAGAAGAAGAAAGAAAGAAAGAAAAAGAAGATGAATAGCCGAAGAGAAGAAAGAAAGAAAGAAAGAAAGAAAATGATGCCGAAGAAGAAAGAAAGAAAGAAGAAGAAAGAAAGAAATGAATAGCGAAGAAGAAAGAAAGAAAGAAAGGAAAGAAAGACAAGAAGAAGAAAATGAATAGCCGAAGAAAGAAAGAAAGAAAGAAAGAAAGAAGAAAGAAAATGATAGCCGAAGAAGAAAGAAAGAAGAAGAAAGAAGAATGAATAGCCGAAGAAGAAAAGAAAGAAAGAAAGAAAGAAAGAAAGAAGAAAATGAATAGCGACGAAGAAGAAGAAAGAAAGAAAGAAAGAAAGAAATGAATAAGCGAAGAAGAAAGAAGAAAGAAAGAAAGAAAGAAAGAAGAAAATGATAGCGAAGAATGAAAGAAAGAAAGAAAGAAAGAAAGAAGAATGAATAGCCGAAGAAGAAAGAAAGAAAGAAAGAAAGAGAAAATGAAAGCCGAGAAGAAGAAGAAAGAAAGAAAGAAAGAAATGAATAGCCGAAGAAGAAAGAAGAAAGAAGAAAGAAGAAAAATGAATTGCCGATGAAGGAAGAAAGAAAAGAAAGAAAGAAAGAAATGATAGCCGATGAAGAAAGAAGAAAGAAAAAAGAAGAAATGAATAGCCGAAGAAGAAAGAAAGAAGAAGGGAAAGAAAGATAAGAAAGGGAAATGAATAGCCGAAGAAGAAAGAAAGAAAGAAATATAGAATGAATAGCCCGAAGAAGAAAACAGGAAAGAAAGAAAACGAAAGGAATAGCCAAAGGAACAGAGAAAGATAGAAGAAATCATGTCCAAAGAGAAAGACGAAAGAAAGAGAAGAAAGAAAAGAAAGAAAATGAATAGCGCGAAGAAAGAAGAAAGGAAAAAAGAAAGAAAGAAATGACTAGTCCGAAGAAGAAAGAAGAAAGAAAAGAAAGACAAGAAAATGAATAGCCCGAGAAAGAAGAAAAGACAAGAGAAACAAAGAAAGAAGAATATGGAACAGCCGAATGAAGAAAAGAAAGAAAGGGAAGAAAGAAAAGAAAATGTAATAGCCCGAATGAAGAAAGAAAGAAGAAAAAAAAAAGAAAATGATAGCCGAAGAAGAAGAAAGAAAGAAAGAAAGAAAGAAAATGAATAGACGAAAGAAGAAAGAAAGAAAGAAAGAAAAGTAAAGAAAATGAATAGCCGAAGAAGAAAGAAAGAAAGAAAAAGAAAGAAAATGAATAGCCGATGAAGAAAGAAAGAAAGAAAGAAAGAAAGAAGAAAATGAATAGCCGATGAAGAAGAAAGAAAAGAAAAGAAAAAAAAATGAATAGCCGAAGAAGAAAGAAAAGAAAGAAGAAAGAAAGAAAGAAAGAAAGAAAATGACATAGCCGAAGAAGAAAGAAAGAAAGAAAGAAAAGAAAGAAAAGAAAATGAATAGCAAAGAAAGAAAGAAAGAAAGAAAAAGAAGAAAAAAAGAAAATGAATAGCGAAGAAGAAAGAAAGAAAGAAAAAAAGAAAGAAATGAATAGCCGAAGAAGAAAGAAAAGAAAGAAAGAAAGAAAGAAAGAAAATGAATAGCCGAAGAAGAAAGAAAGAAAGAAAAAGAGAAAAAAAATGAATATCCGAGAAGAAGAAGAAAGAAAGAAAGAAAGAAAGAAAGAAAATGAATAGCCGAAGAAGAAAGAAAGAAAGAAAGAAAGAAAGAAAATGAATAGCCGAAGAAGAAAGAAAGAAAGAAAGAAAGAAAATGATAGCCGAAAAAGAAAGAAGAAAAGAACACCCGAAGAGAGATTGAGTGAAAAATAAATAAATAGCCAAGGTAAGAAAGAAAGAAAGAAAGAAAAGAAAGAAAGAAAGAAAGATAGATAGATAGATAGATGATAGATGATAGAAAACAAAAAGAAAAGAAAGAAAATCCAAAAGCGAAAAGCCGTAAAAAAAAAAAGAAAGAAAAAGAAATCTCCCAAGATAGACAAATGCATAGATTTTCGCCATATTCGACCGTTCAGAAAACTGACCCATAAATCATAAATCACGTGACATCATTTCTTCGCCTGAAAAGCAAATATTTGTTTCTTTTTTTAATGGCCAATATCATCGTTTACGTCGCAATATATCACAGTCTATGTGTAACATAATCATTTATATTATCGTCACTTTCTTTAAAGTCACGATTATATTTGTTAAAACTTGAAATTATTTCGTCTTATCGAATTTATATATCCTCTAATCTATACACAGACGTAATTATATTTGCTGTCTTTTCAATTGGCATTCCCTTAACACGGGCAAATTCTGCGGTTTCGTTTGTATATTGAAATAATACTATACACAATTTAGTTACCGTCGTTTTTATTTAAATTCTGATTATATGATCGAAAACTTGAAATTATTTCGTCTTATTGAATTTATATACCCTCTGATCTATACACAGACGATAATATATTTGTTTAATTGGCATTCCTTAACTCAGGGAAATTCTATGGTTTAATTAAATAATATTATACACAATTTAGTATCTTCGCGTATTAATTAAGTTCACGATGGTCGAAAACTTGAAATCATTTCGTCTTATCGAATTTATATATCCTCTAATCTATACACAGACGATAATATATTTGCTGTCTTTTCAATTGGCATTCCCTTAACACGGGCAAATTCTGCGGTTTCGTTTGTATATTAAATTATTTTAAATATTATACACATTTTAGTTACCGTCGTTTTATTTAAAGTCATGATTATAATGATCGAAAACTTGAAATTATTTCGTCTTATCGAATTTATATATCCTCTGATCTATACACAGACGATAATATATTTGCTGTGTTTTCAATTGGCATTCCCTTCATCATCATCATCATCATCATCATCATGTCGCGCATACAGCACGGGTATCCATGACAATCTTTCGCTAACCTTCCCTATCATTCATTACACCTGGGAGCTCCTCTGTGGAGCAACCAGCATCCTCACATAGCTGGTCAATTTAGGTCCTTGCTGGGCGCCCCACACTTGCATGTCCATGTGTTGGCTTCCACAGGAGAACGTCACTTATGAGTTCATCCTTGCTTCTCCAGCAGTGCCCTGTATGCCTTGTCCGTCTCACTCGGATAGTTTGTGAGATGGGGGGGCAGCTGTTTCCTTGTGGGGTGCTGTTTCCACGACTTATTCAAGACTGTACGCAGCATTCTTGTGCAGCTCCCACCTAGCTTATTCTCAAGACGCTTTGTTAGGGTCCAGGTGGTGCAGCCATATAGCAGCACCGACACAACCACAGCCTGAAGAACTGTCGCTTCAGCTTGCCAGGGAGAACGGACCTCCATATGACTGATAAACTATTTGTGGCTGACCATGCCTTTGCTATCTGTGTATTAACATCGCTCTATGTGGAGGAGATATTACCACTAGGTACGTAACACGGGCAAACTCTGCGGTTTCGTTTGTATATTAAAATAATACTATACACAATTTAGTTACCGTCTTTTATTTAAAGTCATGATTATATTGGTTTAAAACTTGAAATTATTTCGTCTTATCGAATTTATATATTCTCTAAGAATATAGTAAAGGTTATCATAACGATCTACACAATGATGATGGCAGACTAAAGGAATGGAAAGAAAAATAAATTGTTTATTGATAAAAAACAAGGGCCCTTTCGTCCGGTGCTTTTCCAATTTTACACCCGGAAACGATTAAAAGTCAAGTTGTAAATTAATTACGACGGGAATGGATATGGAATATGGAATAGGTAATCTATACACAGACGATAATATATTTGTACAATTGACATTCCCTTAACACGGCCAAATTCTGCGGTTTTATTAAATAATATTATACACAATTTAGTTATCTTCGTATTATTTAAAGTCATGATGATAATGGTCGAAAACTTGAAATTATTTCGTCTCATAGAATTTATATATCCTCTAATATTTCAATCACAGATGTAAAAAGGAATCAATTTTCTTAGATAATACAGCATTTTTTTCTAAGAAAACCTTTGCTTTTTTTTTATTCATTGATTAGCAGATATATGAAAATATGACTTAGTGGAAACATTTATTTCATTTGGTGAATTTTGTGTTGTGTTGAAAGAAAGAAGAGTAATAAACAAATGCAGTTTATGTAAAATTATTTATTTCTATATGTATTCAATATTATATTCACAAATGAAAAATAAAAGTATTTTATCAGATTTTGCTGAATTTAACATAAGAAAATATGTTACATAATCTATGCGGTTGCATAAGATTATTGTCAATCCCCTGTATTTCTAAAGGATGGCCCCTTCTCATATCACGGGCGGGACTTTCCATGGAATATCAAATTCAAAATGCATTCATTAAAAATATGAACTTCTGAGAAGTTTCAAATAAATCAACCAAGGAAAATTATGACAATATAATAAGAGTTTATCTATGGATTTACCAAACACGAACAGGATGTGACTCAAGGTCAGTTTTTAAGTAGAGTTTAACAGGTTTGAATTCAGAGTTTTACTTCTCCTAGACTGGTTACCTAACCAAGGTTAAAGAGCCCAGTCTGCCCTACTATTTACCCATAGCTGGAGGGAGAGTAGTTAGATGCATACCTTTCCCATGGGTATTAGTGCTATGGGAAATGTAAACAGCCTTGTCCAAGATTTGAAGTTGTTACATTTAAAATCGGAGGGAGTTAAGTAAAGAATTTCTATAACTATAATTGTGGCACAAGGCTAGACGTATAGAGCGCCCCGAGTGAGAATTACTCACTAACCATTGTCTGCTCACCGCTATACCACGCGAGGTTCACAACTTTTAGTTGTAATAGCTATTTACTAAGTTTGTCTTAGTTGTGGTACAAGGCTAGATGTGTGGAGCGCCCCCAGTGAGAATTACTCATTAAGCATTGTCTACTCACTACTGCACCACGTGAAGTTACCAACTTTTTGTTTAAAAAAAATAAAGTCATCTGGGTAGCCTAGAGTCGGTATCAGCCACACAGCGAAGGAGTCTTCCCCTTTTCACTAGCACTAGACCAAGGAGATTTTTGGTGTCTGAGGTGGAGTGCCACACCTACTATCAGCTTCTCAGTGTCGATAAATATATATTTTTCAAATATCAATCAATAACAGCAAATCATCATGTGGCATTGGCTTCCATATGAACTAAAATAAAACAGAGTTCAATATGACAGACAAGATGCTGCCATCTCTACACTAGACGGTAAGCCCCTGAAATTAGTATACCAATTTACATACTTAGGGAGTACTATCTCATCTACAAAAAGTGATGTCAATGTATGCATAGGAAAGGCATGAACTGCTATAGACAGTTCTGACCGGAGTGGTAGTACCTGTTAGGGTATCATCTATGGGTTAAATAAATAAAAAATGAGTTCTTCAAAAATACATCTGCAAAGCAAAATTGATTACCAACTGTTGTTTCACACTCTAACAATTTCTTATATTTAGGGTTATGATTGATTTATAATGACCTCGACTATTTCATAGTTTTTCAGGTTTAAAATATTTTGATATAAATCTTTAAAGAAGGACAAAGGTTATTAAATTTAAATATACAATAGAGCGTGGGTCTCTGTTTTTGTTGGTATTTGATTACTTCTCTATCTTTTAAACCAACCAATAGTAATTCCTCCATTAAAGTAAGACGTGTCTCTTTTGAGTCGTTGTCGATTTCCTCTTCTTTGTGACGAGGGTCGGCATTCTGGACGTCTGGACGTCGGGCAGAGAAGATGTACTGCCTTAACTGGAACTCACTCTGCATACGCGCGCTATGTTAGTCAGATGTTTAGTTACATGAAATGTCTAGCCAAGTAAATAAAAGCTTACGAAAATAACACAGTTTTGTAATTAATGAATGTCTTGGTAACAAGACTGATCTAGAAAAAGAAATGAGTTAAGTACGACCGACCACCAAGACGAAGTCTAGACGCTAGAAGAGACGCTAGAAGAAGAACCTAAGATAGAAAAGATGAACAGAAGAATAGAAGTAAGTAAAGAAGAGTATAAAACAAATATTTACTTATTTAATCATTGATTAACAGATATATGAAAATATGACTTCGTGGAAACATTTTTAAGAAAGTATTTCATTTGTTGAATTTTGTGGAATTGTCAGGAATACACAATTTAGTTATCGTCGTTTTATTTAAAGTCATCCTTGTAGAAGAATAGTAGTGGTACTATCTAACACATAGCTGAGGAGAATGAAGGGATTAATACCTTTCCCTAAGAGTATTAGTCTGAAATCACCAAAATCACTGAAAATGAATGCAATAGTGTGACTGTAATTCGAACTCGCTTCCAACAGTGTCACAGTCCAGCACGTTAGCCACTACAGTATTGAATGGGTTGCTTGGTTGATTAAATTTTACTGCCTGTCAATCCTTGGGTTGGCTGAATATATTTTGTTTTATTCATTCTTTTTCTCTGAATGTTTGAGATGAGGCTTGAAGATTAGTATTATCTGCGTTATTCGGACTATTGTCCCCATCTTTATTGTTATTTGTACAACGTTTCGGCAAATATACCCTCCGACAAGAAATACCTGAAGAAGGCCGTAGGGTATATCGGCCGAAACGTTGTACAAATAACAATGAAGATGGGGACAATAGTCCGAATAACGTTAATAATACTTATTCATTCTTGTTGGGTATTTTTTTTTAAAACACATTTTTTTAAATTAATTTTTTGATCTATTTAACCTATAGATGGGACCCTAACAGGTACTACCACTCTGGGTCATAATGAACCTGGGAGTGATGGCAATGAATGTGTACTCCACACTTCCCATGGATTTATGTGAATGTTTGTTTAATTGCAGTTTTCACAGCTGCATATGTCTATGTATGGAATACAACATCATTCAACATAATTCGGCCAGTCGGTAGAGCATTCGGCTAGAAACTACAAGCTTCCTAGTTCGAAGCCGGCCCTCGCCAACTCGGCGTATGAGTAGCACAGGGATCTGTGCAGTAAAGTAAGGAGCTGATGGTAGGTGTGGCACTCCACCTCAGACATAAAAAAAACAATCTCCTTGGTCTAGCGCTAGTGAAAAGGGGATAGATTCCCTCGCTGATTGGCTGATACCGACTTAGACCACTCTGACGACTTTATTTTACTTACTTAGTTCTTTCACGCATATAATTCGGGACGATGGTTTGGTTTGGTTTGGTTGACTCTCCGCACGTAAAAATGGGCAATGCAGAAATAAATCTTTGATCAAGAGAAAATGTCTTGTCGTTAATTAATGCATGATTTAAAAAGAAGTCCTTAGTTAGAGACCGCAACCAGACAAGAACTTAGTAAGAAGATAGAAGAGATGTGACAAGATGACGACCGACCAAAAGAAAGAAAGGAAGGAACTAATGGATAATACAATTTTTTTATAAATACATTTTTCTATTTAACCCTAACAGGTACTACCACTCCGGATCAGAGTGTACCAGGGAGTAATGGTGATGAAGGGGTGCTCCACATTCCCCAAACCTCCAAAACTGGAACCTCACCATCAGATTGAGTTTACCGTTATTCACAGGACATGTAGACCCTGAGTCACCGCCTTCTAGCACCTATATGATAAAAAGGGGTTGGGGCTTGCCATAAAGGCAATATCCGTCAATATCTGGTTGTTTTAACAGACGACTTTTAAACTTTTTTTAATTATAAAATATTTACGGTGTAAATGAAAAACATGTCCTTTCTTAATCGAGATCAAAAAGGGGTGCCTAAAGGTCATAATTGCAAATTATACCCTGAAATAATACGCAGACCTGCCCTGTCGGCTGGGGGCGACTAGACGTAGAAAGGAGGAAGTAACTTACAAGTAAGTCACACACACAACTCTGTCTGTCTGTCTGTCTGTCTGTCTCTCTCTCTCTCTCTCTCTCTCTCACACACACACACACACACACACACACACGAAGAGCACTCTCGTTTATATACCCGCAATGAGTATATAACATACAGATATTTGGTGGCGAGAAGGCCAGATGTATACTAACTTTTCAAAAACTAATTAAAATTAATTAAATCTATTATTTAAGGTTAAACTTTTGTCTAAAATGATAAGTAGTAACATAATGACCATCATTAAAAAAAAGAAAAATATCATTACATATGCAGTTTATATTTAATAGATTTAAAGCAATTTGTTTTGGTCAATTTCGATGTGATCCGCCATTCTGCCTCTTTTTCAATGGTTTTAGGCGCTTGTTTACAATTTTAATGTAACATTTGGGATGGAAAAAGATTACCAAAAATCAGGTAATTATCCGATTTTAATGAAATTTACAGTATTGATTTATCAATTAATAAATTTTATAATGCATCAGTTATTTTATTTCAAAACTTTAATTTAGTATTTTTGCTATGAAAAATTAATATATAAAATTTATTTAAAATATGAAAATCCTGATGTTAAGTTTAGAATGTTATATTTTTAGATTCTAAAAATAAATATCTATTTATACTGTAATTAGTACAATATTTGACCAACTTGAAAAACATTTTACGCCCCCAACATAAGTGACCTGAAAATTTCATTAAAATCCGATAATTCCCTGATTTTTGGTCAATTATTTTCTGTAGGGGGGGGGGCTAAAGTCATTTTGTCAAAAGAGGGAGAGAGGGGGCGTGAAAACTGTATGAAAAGAAAGAAAGAAAGAAAAGAAAGAAAGAAGAACAACTAAAGAAGAAGAAAAAGAAGACAGAATTAGCCACGACAGATTTGCTAAACAGAAACAAAGAAAAGTTGTTTTTTTTTTTAACTGGAAACACGATAAGTAGAAAGAAACGGCTAGAAAGAAAGATTAAAACTCCATCATGAGATCCAATTTAAAGTCACAATTGTTTAAAAATTGAAATCATTTCGTCTTATTTGATGTGTTTTGAATTGACACTCCCCCGACCGTATTACTCTCATGGTAAATAGTTTTTTTTTTTAATAGCGTTTATAATGTTTCCGTAAGCTAAGAGACGAGTACTTTAGGTGACGCTGATCATCCGTATTACCTATTTCATATACCTACGCATGTACTGGAACACTTGGTGTCTTGATCTATGACGTAATTATCTTCTGGCTGAATGATCTGTCTGCGTATTTGGTTTGGTTTGTTTTACGGCATATCAACCTCAGTGGGTCATTTAATGCAGACAAAGTTTTGAAATAAACCAATTCTTAATGGATAATACAATTTTGTTTATAAATACATTTTTCTATTTAACCCATAGATGGGACCCTAACAGGTACTACCACTCCAGGTCAGAGTGGACCAGTGAGCAATGGTGATGAATGGGGTGCTCCACATTCCCCAAACCTCCGCAACTGGAACCTCACCATCAGATAGAGTTTAACGTCATTCCCAGGACATACAAAAAGTTAACAAAGATATGACGTATTTCATAAGAAAAATAAGAAGATTAAAACAATATATAAATAATCTTCTTATTTTTCTAACATTAATATTCCATATGAAATACGTCATATCTTTGTTAACTTTTCGTTCTGCGCCTATTCACGTTAATGCATGCGTCATCCTATGATTTTCACCTTCCATTTTTGCACATGCATTGATCACGTCATTGGTTTTCGTAAACAAACGCGCATATAAAAATTAACGGTTAATAGCATCATATTCACACAATCACTATACACTTAACATCTTTCATTTTGTCCCTCACATAAACATTACTTAACAGTGTCCTGAAGATGGTACAATATACCGAACTGCTTAAGTATTGACACTAAAAATTGTTTCCTGATCATAACATCCTGTGTTTGTTATATTTTTTAAATATTTTCTTCTCAAATATATATATATATATACATTTCACCATCCGGGATACATAGGAACAGAAAAACGTGACCCAAGAACAACCCAAGTCAAACCAAGAAGACCAGAGATTTCAGCCTGGATATCAGCGTATACAATAAGCCGCGATATTTAACACATATCTTTTGTAATACAACTATTAATGTTGTATACCCTTTTCATTACTTACTTCTATTCTTCTTCTGACGTCTTTTCTATCTTACGTCTTCTTCTAACATCTCTTCTAGCGTCTGGACTTCTCTTGGGGACTTCGTGTCTGCTCTTCCATTGGGGATTTCTCTTTATCAGAAGCCCTGGGTCATTGGTAGTTTTTAGATAATAACACAAGACTTCGATTTAACTTAGATCATATTTATTTCGAAATCCCCACCAGACTACCTGCGCAGATCGAGCCGGAGCGTGAATAACACGACTCACCACCGTCGTGATTTCTGACCGACTGACTAAAAATCTATTTCTAATCTAAACCGGAAGAGGGTCTCCTCCACCGATTCTCACAGTATCCACCAGAAAGGATCAGGATGAGATCAAGCCTTGTCACTCATCCTTCAAGGCCGTGGGCTGCAACTCATAACAGCCATTTTGATTTCTACACTATTACACATAAATATTAGGTATCTAATAATTATGTAACATTAAGAAACTATATTCATTCAATATTTTACAGTAGAATCTATCAAGCAATAAATAATACACCAAATGAACTCTGAAACCAAAATAGACCGAGAGAAAATAATCGTATACGGTTATGTAACACGCAAGAGAAAGATAAATCCTGATTATCTGGTGTTGCTTAGCCGCCGAATTCTTATTTCTTATGAATATCGTCACCCCAGCTATATAATGGACCATTCCGTTTTTATTATAAAAAGAGAAAGGGGAGAAAAAGACATGCTACACAGAAAAAATATAGTAATATAATAAGAAAGAAAAAATGAAGGAAAGAAAGAAAGAAAGAAAATAGGGAAAAGATAGAGAGAGGTGTGAGCGCGCGGAAGCGATAACATTAATCTGTTTCAATTGAACATAATGAAAAGGTGAAAAGTAAGAAATAAATTTAAAAAAGAGTGAAAAAGTGTCAAATACTTTTTACATATTGAACTATTTTGCAATAGCTCTTAAGTAAACATATCAAAGGTTGTAATAATTAAATTATCCTAATGTGGTATATCCACAGGTCCTGCTAGTGATTCTATAAAAAATTCTAAATACTCATTAAAATCCTCCTCTAAATTGCACATTTCAGCAGTCAATAAACAAAGCAGGATGTGACACAAGGTCAATTTATTAAGCGGAGTTTAACAGGTTTGAATTCAGAGTTTTCCTTCTCCTAGACCGGTTGCCTAGCCATGGTTAAAGAGCCCAGTCTGCCATACTATTTATCCATAGCTGTGGGGAGATTAGGATTCATACCTTTCCCAAGGGTATTAGCGCTAAGTGAAATGCAATTACCATGTCCAGGATTTGAACTCGGAGTGACGAGTCCATTTCCCATGACTTTAACCATTACACCACGCGCTTCCTGTAACATATTCAATATAAGACGTCTAAAGGCAGGTTCAAAAGTGTTCACAGCCATTGTGCGGGAGCTACTTTATGCAGATGACTGTGACCTGGTAACACACGCACACAGGATGAGATGCAGAACCTTATGGATTGTTTCTCCGAAGCATGTACAGCATTTTGGATTAACCATAAATGTAAAAGAAAACCTGTTGTCATGTATCAGCCTGCCCCGAAGAAATGCTTTATGGGTCCCACTATCTTTGTATATGGTGAACGCCTCAAAGTTGTCCATCACTTTGTCTATCTTGGGAGCACATTATCACAGAACAACTTTTTGGATTGAGAAATTTCCCTCGAGTTGCAGAAAGCAACGAGATCCTTTGGTTTGCTTGAGAAGAGGGTTTGGAGCTAACGTGGCATTAAGATCTCCACCAACATGGGTATCCGAGGGGGTAGAAATTAGCACAAAAAAAACAATACAGAGTCTGTGTGCTCACTGCCCTTTTGTACGCCTGTGAGACCTGGGTTGTTTACAAATGACATCTCAGGACACTCGAGAGATTCCATCAGAATTGCCTTTGTAGGATTTTAGGGATATAAATGGTTGTCATTTACACCAGACATCACAATACTTGAAAGATGTCACCTGCCTAGTGTTGAGAGTTTAATCTTTAGATCACGTCTTCGCTGGTTTGGTCATCTAGTTCGCATGAATGATTGCCGAATCCCAAAACAACTATTTTACGGGAAAATCTCAACTGGCAAACGTTGTCAGTGCAAAAACCAAATTGAGGTTTAAGGACTGCCTCAAGGACACTGAAGAACGCTGCTATTGCTGTGGAGGTCTAGGAGAATCTCGCTTGTAATAGACCTGGCTGGAGAGCCACCATCTACCGGTCTGTGAACGAATTTGAATACAACCGTATTAGACATAAAACAAATGAAACGGGTTATTAGAAAGGGTAATTTTCAGTCAAGCAACATTCAAAGTGGAGTGGTTCCAACATGTAGTTTATGTAGAAGAGTTTTTCTCTCCAGGACTGGCCTGGTGAGTCATCTGAGAAAACATAAGGATACAGTGTCAAATGTTTGTAAATTAAATAAACACTGGATACAGTGTCAAATGCTACTGGCACTTAAGTATGAAAAAAAGAACAGGAAATGGTCTTACACATGCTCGAGGTGACAACAAACATATAACATACATATACAAATATTATATATATATATTGAAAATTAGATTCACTATATATATATATATATATATATATATATATATATATATATATGTTAAGTAATGCAGCCATTTTTTGTCTGCAAGTTTTGTCCTTTGTTTTTTGGTATTGCCGGATTGTTTTTGTAATATATGACGAAAATTGGCTGATGTATTTGCCATATGTCATAGACCAAGTACTTTCCGCCCTATCGTGGGCCGTCTTCAGGGTATTTTGAAACCGTACAACAATGGGCTATTCCATTTTCCATTTATATAGGTTGAGTTTATTATTGTTTTTGTTATTATTATTAGTGTTATTATTATCATTGTCATTATTATTACTTTTATTATTATTATAATGTTATAGTAATTATAGGCATTTTAGAATGTTGGTGCTATTATCAAAGTTTATTTGTTTAGTTTTGGATTTTTGTGTCTAATATGCAGTGCGTCTAAGATTTTTAATCGTTGTTTACATGTTTGTGTTTCTATAATGGTGGTGTTATCGTTAAGTATTTTCCGGAATTTATTATTGGGACAAGAGTGTGATTTTAGGTGTTGGGCTATTGAGCTATTATCTGTAAGGTGCATTATAAGCCGTC
>CM042178.1:1649492-1651992 GCA_023376005.1 Doryteuthis pealeii
TCTATTGTTTTTCAGCTCGTTGGGCCTTTTTATAATTTTCTTTTTGTCATTGTCTATTGTGATCCTTAAGCTAAAATATTCATCGAATATCAGGTGATTTGCGATGATGCAATATCGAATGATTTTGGTACATCCCGATGGCATACATATTTTCCCATGGAATTTAAACCATTGTTTCTATTGTTGTTAAAATATTTCTAAACTAATATTCATTCGATTCTCTTTTATTTACCTAATTCTAAACTCATGACATACCATTGTAAAACTATTTATTTAAGAAAACTTAATTATTCTAATTTGGTCAATTCCACATGCCGTAAAAATATAGGGGCCAATCCCTATAAACTCCTCGTCTTAATGAAACCAATGTTGTGTATGAATTCAAATGCGCCGTAGGAGATTGTCTCTCCAAAATTAATAACACATATATTGGCCACACGACGACCACATTATCACGCAGATTAACATTACAATTATCTGATTCCAGTTCCATTAATCAACACCTTAAAACACATTCATGCCCCCCTCTACCTACCGCAAAATTCTAACTGAAAATACACGCACACTACATAAAGAAAAAAAACAAACAAAAACTTCAAATAATCGAAGCTTTATATATTAAACAAAAAAAACCTACCTTAAACAAAATAAACTTTGAAGTAAGTCAACATATTCTCAAATGCTTATAATTTCCCGCCTATCCTCCTTCCACTATACCCCTCCACTTCTCACAACTTGTGCCCCCCTCCCACAAAAAAATCACTACTGCAACGCTCGCTCAAACCACTACCATTCCTACAACCTCCTACTACCAATGGTTATTACCTCCCACGTCTAATTCCTTGCTACTACTCGTTCTCGTTAAAAACGAGACACGAAATCATAGCATCGTTTCCTACCTGAGGATGGCAAATTGTATTGCCGAAAGCGCTCGTTTTGAAACCTTTGGTGGACTGTTATACCAGTTACACCACGACACCAGGAGGGTGGCCCGAAAATTGGAACGGATCAACCAAAGACTTGTCCGACAGGAATTGTCTGTACAGTTCAACAAAACTTGTATATATATATATATATATATATATATATATATATATATATATATATCAGTAGAGACCACAAACTGGAGAGTTGAGCTCTCTCTAGATAGATCAACTCCCCAGCTTGTGTTCTCTACTGAGAAAGTGTCGTCTCTAATGCTTGGGTCATGTCCGCAAAAATGAATGATGGACGAATACCGAAGTTAAAAGAAGGGAAATGAATCCGACAGTATAAGTATAGATAAAAGAATATGAAAACACACAATATGCTGTTAAAGTGAAAATGAAAATATGATATAAAATATTTTCACTTTAACAGCATATTGTGTTTTCATATCATTTTATCTATACTTATATATATATATATATATATATATATATATATATATATATATATATATATATGGTGGACTCTCCTATCGAGAATGATAGATACGGGTCAGCAGTGAGTGATTTGATTCCTCCCATGTTGTGCATGCTGTCAAGAAGACATTTTATGTTTCCTCGAGTGTGACAGCAGCCCAGCCCTGCTGTGAGCCATGAAGCCACACTGACAAACGAAATGCTCCAAGGCAGGAGTTAAATGTTTTTCTTTTAAAGTTAGGCGGAGCCGATCTCTATGCTTCAGTCTATTTTGTTCAAAGCTTTTAGTTTAGCGAAACTGGTCTTACGCCATTCCTTCCGATCCAATGCTAGATCTTCCCAAGCACTCAGGTCAATATCGAGGCGTTTCAAATTGTTCTTCAATTTGTCCTTGTGGCGTAAGAGAGGACGTCCAATGGAACGCTTAGCATTTGGTAGTTGCCCGTATAAAATCTTCTTTGGAAGCCTGTTCTCATTCATTCAGACAACGTGACCAGCCCACCTAAGTTGAATCTTGGTTAGTAGGGTTTCAATGCCAGCAATATCGCATCTTTTTAAAATTGTGTTATTTTTTACTTTGTCATCCCATTTTATACCACAAATGACACGAAGACAACGCATGTGAAAGGCGTCAAGTTGGTTTATGTGTTTGCGGTAAAATGTCCAAGTTTCAGCACCATACAGTAGAATAGAAAGCACGACTGCTCTGTAGTCTTTTATTTTAAGAGATACATCTTTGGTACTCCATATATATATATATATATATATATATATATATATATATATATATTCATGATGTCTGCTGGTTCATGTTGAGTTTTCTTTATAGATGGATTTAGTTGTGTATCAGTTTTGTTCTTGTGAACAATGCGCGATTCCCCCCCGATAATCTGACATGGTGAGAGGTCATAAAATATCTACTTGCTAAAGTACAAACTTTATTTATTTATTTATTACCTTTGACAGAGGGTGAATGTCACCCGAAATATTGGAAAAATAAAGCGAACTGAGGACAAAACAACGGTTATATATTAGAACTCTGATTTCTGTTCTGTTTCTTATTCTTCACTTTTCCTATGCTTCCTGATATCACAGAA
>CM042178.1:1654492-1659492 GCA_023376005.1 Doryteuthis pealeii
TACTATTTAATGCTTTCAAAAATATAAAATAATATTCTTTACTGCAACACTAGATTACTACCAATGCAGACCCTGTACAGATATAAGTATACAATTAATTAGGGACTGGCAAAAAAAAAATCGGATACTACGAGTTTTAAAAGCGAATTAAAAATAATTAAATCTATTATTTAAGGTCAACTTTGTCTAAATCGATAAGTAGTACCATAATAACCATCATTAAAAAAGAAAAATATCATTACATATGCAGTTTATTTTTAAAAGATTTAAAACTATTTGTTTTGGTCAATTTTGTTCGCCGACGCCATTTTGGCTGTTTTTCAATGGTTTTAAGTGCTTGTTTACAATTTTAACGTAACATTTGGGATGGAAAATAAATTCACCAAAAATCAGATAATTATCCGATTTTAATGAAATTTTCAGTATTGATTTATCAATTAATGAATTTTATAATGCATCAGTTATTTTATTTGAAAACTCTAATTTAGTATTTTTGCTATGAAAAATTAACATATAAAATTCATTTAAAATATGAAAATCCTGATGTTAAGTTTAAAATGTTATATTTTTAGATTCTAAAAATAAATATCTACTTAATGCAACCTTTATTTTAGGTACCAAAAGTAATAAGTTTTGAAGAAAAACTCGATTGAAAATGTACCTCTCCCCTTTTTAAGCAGAAAAAATATCGATGTATAATTTTTTTCTTTTATAAGATAATAGCCAATTAAATAATTATTGAAATAAGTAAAAAAGAAATCTCCAAAAACGTTAATTATTTATTATTTTTTTACATTTTATTTTTCGATTTTCGGTACTTATTTTCTCATAGAAGCGCAACCGTAAAAAAAATTTTTGTTTCTATTCATAACTTTGGTCTTTTATCTCATTATTTATACTGTAATTAGTATCGAATATGATCAACTTGAAAAACATTTTACGCCCCCAACATAAGTGGGGTCAAAATTAAGTGACCTGAAAAAAATGAGAAAGTTTTGAAATAAAATAAATGATGCATTATAAAGATCATTCATTGATAAATAAACACTGAAAATTTCATTAAAATCCGATAATTTCCTGATTTTTGGTAAATTATTTTCTGTAGGGGGGGCTAAAGTCATTTTGTCAAAAACGCATTTTAGGCTCAGTTTGCCAGTCCCTACGCTACTGCAACACTAGATTACTACCAAATGTAGAACCGGTCCAGAGATAAGTATAAAATTAATTTTACTATCACCACGTCCTCTCTCCATTCCAAAGTTAGAGAGCGTAATGTTACACTCCTCTCTCGCAGTGAAGCTACGATTTACCCATTAGTATATAGTAACTACACTACTATTTAATCATTTGTTATTCCCCTTGGATGGAAATCATCACTGACGTCACCCGGGAGATGGAAACGAGGCTTCAGCCTCTTTTCCCCTCGGGACTTCGGTCAGCAAACACGTATCATGTACAGCTCGTAAATAAACGTAAATGTACACCTTATATGCCTCTTAATGCATGCCCGCCATCATTCGAATATGCCTCTTGTTCTTAATGCATGCCTCGTCGCAATATATTACATTGTCCATTTTAAGAAGGGTCCAGAGCATCTTACAAGGAGAACAGTCCACGCGTTTATTCTTTTAACGAGATTTCAGCTGTAAAGCTAAACAATAATGTGATACGAAGCTAACAAGAAAACACCATTTTTTTATCACTTCGCAGATGGGAATCTACTGATGTTTTGATATTTCCATTCATTTCATTTTCTTACCGTTAATGGTTAAACTAAATTCCTTACTTGTTTATGTACAACGATTTTTCGGGTTTATATTTCACGGGACAATCTGACTCAAAACAAACTCCACGAAATACAAGAAGTTATTGGAGAGTGTCCGACAAGCCACAGAAGTATTACAAGAGAAGAAGTAATACTCGCCAGATTGCGTATTGGGCACACCCACATTACCCATTCGTACCTGTTAAAAGGGAGGGTGCCCCAGTGTGCCCAACATGCAAAGTACAACTTACAACCAAGCATATCTTTCTAAATTGTAACAGACTTAAACATATCCGCGCCAATTACTATCAAGCAAGAAACCTGAGGGACATCTTTAAGAATACAAACCCTGAAAACATTTTAAATTTTCTAAAAAAAAAGCAACCTTTTCAACAAAATATAACAGAACATAACCAATTATCTCCATAGAACCACTACTTTAAAAACTGAAATCCAAAATAACCTTTTTGGCATTAAATGACCCACAGAGGTTGATATGCCGTTAAATAAAACTCAAACTCAAACTCAAACTATATTTCACGTCGGATTGTAGTAGTACTCGTTAGTAGTAATAGCCGTCGTTAGTTCAAAGTAACAACATGCGAAAGACGTATAGTCAAAAAGGGGTTGTTTATTTCTTTCTAGGCTCGTGGGTTCTTTTTCAGCGAGAGAGAGAGAGAGGGGGGAGAGGAAGAGAGAGAGAGGGGGAGAGAGAGAGAGAGCAAGGTCAAGCTGTTCTATCGTAAATCCCGTTCATGCAGGCTGTTCGTTGCTAGTCTAGACATGTCACGACAGAACCCCAACAAACACGCCCGATCCGATTATGCCTCATCAGCAGAGTTATAGACTGGAAGCCGCTTTGTGTGTGATTCGAACCCTAACTGCCACACAAAGCGGCTTCGAGTCTATAACTCTGCTGATGAGGCATAATAGGCCGAAATGTACATACAGAGATTGACTTTTTCTCGATTTGTTTACGCTTTACATATGAACAGATATATTCGCCTAATTCATTAATTATCAACTAATTAATTTTCAAATTAGGTATGACTTCAATTAAGCACATACTCTCCCAAAAATTGTCGGCATAGCCATATCAAACAAACTGTTTGCGTATTTTCATATATATATATATATATGTGTGTGTGTGTGTGTGTGTGTGTGTGTGTGTGTGAAGAAAGGAAGTGAATCCGACGGTGTGTAGTATATTAAGAAAAATGAAGAAAAAAACACAGGTTTAAATGGGTTAAATGGTGAGTTTATTGGCTGACGCTGCAGTGTTTCGATCTATTAATTAGATCATCTTCAGAGCATAAGATAAGAAATTATTTATCACAGAATAACGAGAAAATCGAGTGGTAATCCTTGTCATTCAGTCTGTTTAAAAAAAATTTGACGTTTGAAAAAGGAGACGGTTTTGAAAGATGACATCAAATATTCTATTTTATGGCGTGAGTATGGGACGCTGTAAGTGTGTGTATCGAAAGGAAACATTGTGCATTTTTTAGGTATGTGGTTGTGTGTGTGTGTGTGTGTGTGTGTGTGTGTGTGTGTGTGTGTAAATTTTTTCTGTTGCGATAAACGACAGCGGAAGTAAAACTCAAGGTTGTGTGTGTGTTTCTTTTGAGACCCAATGACATCTCTCCCGTACCTCTTACCAATATACACACACACACACAAACACACACACACACACACACACACACACACACACACGCTTTTCTCGTTATTCTGTGTTAAATAATTTCTTATCTTATGCCCTGAAGATGATCTAATTAATAGATCGAAACACTGCAGCGTCGGCCAATAAACTCACCACTTAACCCATTTAAACCTGTGGGTTTTTTTTTCATTTTTCTTAATATACTACATATATATATATATATATATATATATATATATATAATATACTATATATATATATATATATATATATTATATATATATATATATATATATATATATATATATATATACCACAGTTACCATTAAATCAACCAAGCAAATAAGTATAAAATCTTATTTACTTTGGGTTTTTTTTTTAACTAAAATCGATTAAAAGGTGCTCAATATAAAGAGCTAAATAGAAGATTAAAATCGAATGGTTTAAAATACGGATTGTTTAAAATATACCGACTCGAGTTTCTCGCAATAGCGCTAATCTTCAAGGTATTTTTTCCTGCCATCGTCGTGGATTTTTTAGTTGGGTTGTACCCATTTTCAATACAGAGGGTGTTTTACCCACCCGCTTTCAGAATTACCCAGCACAAGTTGTCATTCAGGGACAAAAAATACTGTGAGACAACAACACTTGCAAAACATGTGTGGGCATTGAAAGAAAAAGCACAAGAAAGAGCCAGAGGTGATATGGAAAATTATTAAGAAAGCACCTTCTTTTTAAAAATTTTAAAAACTCGCGAGCAGAGTTAACAAACAAATATAGGCATGAAAATAAACACTAGCTCTGCCTAGTAAATTCCGGTGTTGCGTAGGGTGTGAAGGCGGGTATGTAAAACACCCGCATTGAAAATGGGTACAACCGAACTATAAAATACATAACGATGGCAGGAAAAAATACCCCGAAGATTCGTGCTATTGCGAGAAACTTGTGTTGGTACATTTTAAACAATCCGTATTTTAAACCATTCGATTTTAATCGTATATATATATATATATATATATATATATATATATATATATAGCCACCCTTTTTCAAGACAACACGCCTGTTAAGAAATACAGGGACATTCACTGTATTTCTTAACAGGTGCGTTGTCTTGAATAAGGGTGGCTAACATGCTGCCTGGAAACCAATGGTAACAATGGCACCTTAAATGTATTGTACACTATAATAGATAAATAAAGTATATATATATATATATATATATATATATATATATATATAATGATCGTTTCCCAGGAAATTTGATCTCTCTGTGACCGTTAAATACATAAACAAACCTATGTACTTAATAGTTTAAAAACACCAGTCCCGGCTACAGCTGTCAGTGGACGAGGGGATAAGATATCAGGCTGCCAAACGGTCAGTCTGAGTTCGAACCTAGCCAAAGATAGTTGTGTCTAGCCACACTGAAGATGCGTGAAACGCCGAAACACGTGTCTGTGGATGACTTATTAATATATATATATATATATATATATTTAAGAAACAATTTTTATTGAACACTATCCTCTCTGGCCAATTCTACAGTCAGTATTATGTCATGCTGACATC
>CM042178.1:1661992-1696992 GCA_023376005.1 Doryteuthis pealeii
CAAGAGTTTATAAAAAAAATGCGTATCAATTAAGAATGATTTTATTTCAAAACTTTATCAGCATTAAATGACCCACTGAGGTTGATATGCCGTAAAACAAACCAAACCAATCAAAATTAAGGAGCTACTCATTGTACGATTGTAGGTAATGGACACGGCAACATGAGTTCAAATCCTGGATGAGGCTGGTTGCATTTTACATAGCCCTAATACTCCTAAGAGAGGTATGCATCCACTATTCTTCCTTCAGCTCTGGGTAGATAGTAGGGCAGACTGGGTTCTTTAACCATGGTACGGCAATTGATCAAGAAGTAAAACTCTGTATTCATATCTGTTAAACTCGATTTAAAATTGACCTTGTGTCACATCCTGCTCGTGCAAAGGGGTTATTATGAAGTTATAATTGAGTAAAATCTTCTTCTCGGTAGTTTATCCATTTATTTTGTTATATTAGAGCTTTAAAAAGATCCACTAATAGATTCATTATAACCTGGACTTCATAAAAAAATATGTACAATAAAATGGGGGGGGGGCAAGGTGGGAAAAAAAACGAGTAGCTAGCTAACTAGTTTCGATCCTCGCTCAACAGAGTTAAATATCGAGGATAATCGATTAAAACAAACAAATGTGACAAGTAAGAAAAAGAAACAATAAAAGAAAAGAACAAATTCTTTTCTTTTCTCCTAAAAGGGGAGGAAAATGAGAGACTACGGAATTATAATATTTAAACCAAGTAAGCCCTCTCTTTGTTTGCAAAGAGCAGGCTTTACTGGTCAGAATATATAACATCTCTAAAATTTTAAGGTGGTAAAATGAGTGCAACTTGTTCTCAACAGAGAACCAGTCGGAGCAAATCAGAGCTTTTTAAAGCTCTAATAAAATTTTGTACACCTAAAAAAAATTTACAAAATATATATATATATATATATATATATATATATATATATAAGTTTACTTGCAAATGCGAGATTTGCTACATCGGCCGTACTACCTTGAGACTGGAGTCTCGAATCAAGCAGCACATACCCTACAACATCCGTTCAGGCAACGTGGACTGTCCCACAGCTGCAGGCTTAAATACTCCTTCCACCATAGGACAACACCTATTAAGAAACTCTGCCTGTGCCCGCTCCTACCATCCTGCGATGTTCTCAGTCCTTTGTAGTTCCAATAGCGAACTACAACTTCAAATCCTTGAGTCGCTCTTCATTTCTCGCACTCAACCCATCCTGTGCGTGCAAAAACAATCACAACAGCTACTCCTTTTCGGCATTTCAAGCCTCAGTTTATCGAACGGGGGCACCCGTAATTTCCGAACCCCCCCACGTGAGTTTTAAGTTTCGGATATTTTGCGAATTCTCTTTCTGAGAGATAAAAAAAGAACAAACTTTTTTCCTTGTTCTCACTGCTTCTTGTCTTATTCGTTGTCTTCAACCACACTTTTTTTTACCATCTTTCAATGTAATTTTCTCTGAGGAGTATTGAGCGAAAAGAAGAAATTTATTTCTGATTTTAAATCAAAACTAGGGTACCCTTTTCCTTTCTTTTAAGAAAAAAAAAAATTTATTTTACATAATGCATATGCTTCTACGCGTCCTCATATATATATATATATATATATATATATATATATATATATATATATTTCGTTGTGTGATCCCAACTCACACATACTGAAAAATAGGAAGTGGCCTCAAAGTCACAAGTCTTGGAAATTTGTTGGTAATTTCTGGAAATTTGAATTTCTGTTCAAAGTCCACATTGTTTTAAATTTAATTTTACAATAGAGGGGGGGGGCAAAGGCAAAAAAAAATTAGTAGTTAGTTAACAAGTTTTGATCTTCACTCAACAGAGTTAAATATCGAGGATAATCGATTAAAACAAACAAATGTGAAAAGTAAGAAAAACAAACAATAAAAGTAAAAGAACAAATTCTTTTCTTTTCTCCTAAAAAGGGGAGGAAAATGAGAGACTACAGTTATAATATTTAAACCGAGTAAACCCTCTCTTTGTTTGCAAAGAGCAGGCTTTACTGGTCAGAATATATATAACATCTCTAAAATTTTATGGTGACAAAATGAGTGTGACTTGCTCTCAACAGAGAACCAGTCAGCACTAAATGAATTGGCGCAATTACAGCTATTTATAAGGTGTTCACCTATGGAGGAACCATAAGTATTCCTCAGTGAATCATTTGGACCGACGGTTCCACTTCTAATCTTAGTAGGGATAATAATAGATATATATATATCCATGACATCACCTGACCTCATAATCCCAGAGGGCCATCCCTCCAGGCAATACCTGCCCCCTTGACTTAAAGGGGCAGGGCTGTGTTTATTGCCCAGCGCCTGAGGCGCCCCCCTTGAGGGGGAATGCCGACGGGATCGACGCATTTTTCTACCTACCGGCCCTTGAGTCTCGGCTTGTGGGTGATGCCCACATAAAACGGCCTTGTGCCATATCGTGTGAAAGTGGGACATGTAAAAACCAGAAATCATCCTTCGGGACAGGGTCCAGTGAACTTCGGCCTCTGGACCGGTGAGTTGCACTAAATTATCATTTGGACCGACGGTTCCACTTCTAATCTTAGTAGGGACAATAATAGATATATATATATCCAAGACATCACCTGACCTCATCATCAAAGACGTGTTTACGATTCCGTCTTTCTAATCGTCAACAAGTCTCGCACTGAATTTTTTCACAGACTGAATCACATTTTCCACTATCAATTGTTAAAAGATAAAATTGTTACACTAACCCTAACAGTACACCATTTTAAGAAATTAGCTTTAGACAGATTGGTTTAAAGTTTGTATCACAGAATTAGACAGCAACTACCTTTTAAGCTAGATGGTACCTGCACAAAAATGCTGCGACTAGTCCTGAACAAGTCATGAAAGCAGCACCCCCACAAAGAGGAAACTATGGTCACCTGCCCCCATCTCACAAACCATCCGGGTTAGACGGACTAGGCATGCAGGACACTGCTGGAGAAGCGGGGACGAGCTCATAAGCGACGTTCTCCTGTGGAAGCCAACACATAAGTAAGACAAATTCTCATATTTATTAAAGGAGTAAAAAGAATAAGAAAAAAACAAACAATTTGAAATGAAAACTGAGCCCCGTCCCTCTCAAATAAAATGTTGCGTGCATGTAATAATCAAACAATTATTTTGAATATTTTCCACATCAATTTTACACAAAATAAGAGGTATTTATTTATTTGTAAACTTTTTAGTTAACTTCTTGTTACTGTAAAAAAAAAAACGAACGAGAGTAAAAAAACAATTGTTAAAATTACTTACTCAAATTTTGGGTGTATATAGCATAAGAATATTGTGACGTAAGCTGTGATGTAGAGCTATGGCGTAGTTTTTGTTACAGACAGAAATACAGACAATCTCCATTATTAACACTAGCAAAATAAAAAGACACCCTCCGGGCGATGCAAAAATATTTTTTTGAAAGATATTGCCTGAGGGGATGGGAGCTGAAAATTCAATGTCATAGAGTGTGTACCATAAGTATGTAAAATCGTCAAATTTATTAAAGGGGTAAAAAAAAAAAAGAAAGAAAGAAAGACAATTTGAAATGGAAATAGTTCCGATAACTTTAAATATTATATTAGAATAAAACAATCTATATATAAATATATAACACCGGGCATCTATTTATTAAAACAATGAGGATTGTCTAACGTTGCATGCTCACATTTTGAGTATATTTATTCTATGTTATGACGTTGGATTATGTGTTGGATAATGTGACGTAAGCAGTGACGTAATTTTTGTTACAGACAAAAACCGGAAGCGAATCTCCATTAATAATAGATATATCCATGACATTACTTGACCTCATCATCAGGGACATGTTTACGATTCCATCTTTCTAATCGTCAACAAGTCTCGCACTGAATAATTTCACAGACAGTTAATCCACTGACGAACATTGTTATCTATTCCTTCTTAAGATTTTTCTAATATCTCTTTCAATCAGATTACTGCTTTTTCTTCCAAAGTTTTTTTCATGTCATATGGATTTACTCACTCCCCTACCCCCGCAACGGACAGGGTGTGACACAAGGTCAATTCTTAAGTGGGGTAAAGCTGGTTTAAATTAAGAGTTTTCTTTCTATTGAACTGGTTGCCAAACAAAGGCTAAAGAACCGAGTGAGTCCTACTATATACACATCGCTGAGGAAAAGACGGATTCATGCCTTTTCCCGTGAATTTCTGTGAAAATGCATTGGACAATGATTTTACTATGAAAATGCATTGGACAATGATTTTTACTATAAAATGCATTGGACAATGATTTTTACTATGAAAATGCATTGGACAATGATTTTTACTATGAAAATGCATTGGACAATGATTTTGACTATAAAAATGCATTGGACAAAGATTGTTTACTATGAAAATGCATTGGACAATGATTTTTATTATGAAAATGCACTGGACAATGATTTTTACTATGAAAATGCATTGGACAATGATTTTTACTATGAAAATGCATTGGAAAATGATTTTTATTATGAAAATGCATTGGACAATAATTTTTACTATGAAAATGCATTGGACAATGATTTTTACTGTGAAAATTCATTGGAAAATGATTTTTACTATAAAAATGCATTGGAAATGATTTTTAATATGAAAATGCATTGGACAAATATTTTTACTATAACAATCCATTGGAAATGATTTTTGCTATAAAACTCATTTCCAATGCATTTTTATAGTAAAAGTCATTTTCAATGCATTTTTATAGTAAAAAATCATTGTCCAATGCATTTTTATAGAAAAAAACATTTCTAATGCATTTTATAGTAAAAAGTATTTTCAATGCATTTTATAGCAGAAATCATTTACAATCCATTTTATAGTAAAATTCATTTTCAGTGCATTTTTATAGTAAAAATTATTTCCAATGCATTTTTATAGTAAAAAAATAATTTCCAGTGCATTTGTATAGTAAAAATTATTTCTAATGCATTTTCATACTAGAAAAATTATTTCTGGTGCATTCTTACAGTAAAAATCATTGTCCAATGCATTTTCATAATAAAAATCATTGTCCAATGCATTTTCATAATAAAAATCATTGTCCAATGCATTTTCATAGTAAAAATCATTTTCCAATGCATTTTCATAGTAAAAATCATTGTCCAATGCATTTTCATAATAAAAGTCATTGTCCAATGCATTTTCATAGTAAAAATCATTGTCCAATGCATTTTCATAGTAAAAATCATTGTCCAATGCATTTTCATAGTAAAAATCATTGTCCAATGCATTTTCATAATAAAAATCATTGTCCAATGTATTTTCCTAGTAAAAATCATTGTCCAATGCATTTTCATAGTAAAAACCATTTCTAATTTATTTTTGTAGTAAAAAGTATTTTCAATTCATTTTTATAGTAAATTCATTTCTAATGCATTTTTATAGTAAAAATCATTTCTAATGCATTTTTATAGTAAAAATCATTTCTAATGCATTTTTATAGTAAAAATCATTTCTAATGCATTTTCATAGTAAAAACATGGTATAATTTTCTTCTTTTATCATGGAGACAATACTAAAATATTTTTGTTGCGTACACTTTTATTACTCCGATTTCCTCATACATTTTTGACACAATCGGGTGGGAAGAAGCAGAGATTGAAAAGTACCCAACCCACTTCTTCTTCTGGGCTGATTTCTTCCTTATTTTGCTGGACTGGGTTGTCTATGCTCATTTAATAATGTTAGTAATGATTAAATACGACTCGATTGTTTTACAATATGTCTTTATTCTTTATAAAAAACAAGAAGCTCAAAAGGGTTTTCACCCGTGCGGTGAAAAGTTCGCATCTTAAGAGCAAATGACCCTTGGATCTGCTCTTTTCTACTAATGGCCAAAATCTGACTAAGCCAGTTCCCATTCACATGCTCACATTCAGTCAATCCGTGATCAGCATCTAGGTCAGAGAAAGGTGAACTGCTGTCAATCTTCCTATAATGGTTAATGGTAAACTTCCATTTACCATAACGTTATTTGAATTTTAACTACACTTACATACATAATTCGTAGGCTACCCACGTATTATGTAACACCAAGGCAGAGTACACATGCTATCTAATGTCCATTGGGTAAATTCTATGTCAAATCATCCAGGCCATGTCACCCACCCACTTCAATCTTTTTGAAATTGTGTTCTGGTGTGGACTATATCAAAGTTAGACAATCCCCAAAATTCTAGCTTCCAATTCCAAAAATCGGCAAAGTTATGTCGATTTTTAGCTCTCCAAATTTGAGAGGGAATCTCTCTCTGTCCACGAAAATGGTGACTTTTTGTACTATTTTTGTCTGTAACAATGAGTTCTAAAGCTTCCCTACTCTAAAAATAGGTAATTCTTTTATTAAAAACCCGAAGCCCAAAAGAGTTTGGTGAGGAGGTCGCATCTTAGGAGCAAAGGATCTTCGTGTTGGCTCGTTTCTACTAATGGCTGAAATCTAACTAACTAAACTTAACTTCCGGTTTCACGTTTTCCCATTGGCGGAAGCTGGGGGGGTAACTAAAGGTTGTTTAATCAATGATATACTCCCTGTTAATATTTGGCCGCGCCATCTTGGCCAGTTGGAAATAATTCAAAGTAAATAAGTAAGTCCGCGAGTTATAGAATCCTTTGGTAAGTGAATAAGTCCTGTGATATAGTATCCTTTGGGTAAGTCAATAAGTCCTGTGGTATAGAATCCTTCGGTAAGTGAATAAGTCCCGCGTCGTCCAAGAAGATCCAAGTAGTAATGCTAGTATGACCAGAAAAGTTTCAGTATAACTCTTCCTAACACTTATTTACTATAAATTACCATACACAACATATTTTATAAATTATTAAATAATTCCAGATTTATTATATAACGCAATATTACATAAATAATAAATATACCTAAAACCCATTTTCTTCCATATTATCTGGCCTCAAATTTCAAGCAATAATGAAATCACATCTTCTTCATTCTAATATACACCTTAACTTTAAACTTAACATAATCTGTAAATACAAACATATACACAACCAACACATGACCATCTTACGAAATCATCAAAATAAAAAATAACATTAAAAAAATTATCTATTATCAAAGTTAGGTCTTTTTATGAACGGATACCTTTTTAATGATTTCACCGTTTTTTTTTTGCAAAACAATAACATACACATAGGCTCCGAGAAAATTTCAACATGTTAGGGATAAATAATAACACTTTATTTTTGCAATACAAAAATTATTTTCTACCATAACCCCTAGAAAAATCAAATATACAAATTCTAACGGTCTATTTTAGCGTTCCAAAAGTGATTTAAAAAGAAAATCTCTTCGAACATTTTTTTTTAAATTCTCTGTTTTTCCCAACGAATTTTTTTTTCATTCAAAATAAAATTTCACTCTGATGAAGGTCGAATCTTCTCTGTGTGCGAAATATTTTCACACAGATGAACTGACGAAACACATGTGTAAGTGATATTGATTGAATTCATCTTTTATTATCCATTCTGTTTCTTTCTTTTTTTTATTCATTATTCCTCATATATATAATATATATATATATATATATATATGTGTGTGTGTGTGTGGTGTGTGGTGTGTGTGTGTGTGTATGAAAGATAGTGGTTGGAGTAAAATCCGACAGTATGAGGTAGGTAAAGGATAGAGAACAAAAATAATAACTCAATAAATCAAACAAATCTAAGAGTTGAAATATTTCGTTCTATTCATAAGGACATCTCAGTCATTGACTTTTATTCAAAGCAAAAATTACGTACATGTGATTTGATGAGGGAGTGAGTTAGTAGCGGAAATAAGGGTAGGGAGGTTAGGGGCGGAATAAGGGTTGAGGATAACATGAATGAAGTGTAGGGAAAGTTTACAGGAAGCTAGGTGCAGATGGGAAAAGGGGATTGGTCAAGGGAGGAGGGTAAAGTTCATAGTAGGTGGAGTGTTTGATGCCAGGGGAAGATAGGAGGAGGTATATATATTATATATATATATATATATATATATTATATATATAGTATCCAATTGCCGCTTTAACTTTTCCGTCGCAGTGGCATCAAGTAAATAATCCAAAAGTGCTCAATATATAAAAAATACAGAGCAGTAATAATACTAATGATATCATTATTAGAGGAAAATAAAGAGTCTACCATGGTTTCAATCAAATTGAAATGATTTTCTTCAGGGCCCTACCCTATGTTTAACTAAGTCGATGTAAATTCCTTTTATAACTAAGGAATTACATCGACTTAGTTAACGTAGGGTAGGGTCCTGATTAAATCATTTCAATTTGATTGAAATCATGGTAGACCCTTTATTTTTTCCTCTAATATAATATTAGTAGTATTAGATAGATAGTAGATAGATAGATAGATAGATAAAATGGCCGATTTCAAGCCAGAGAGATACTGACGATAAAAATAACAATGTTGAGGTTATTCAAGCCTCTTGAGATGCCTCTTGAAGAATGCCGCCCTCACAATCAATAATGTCGCAAAGATCATTAGCCTCTCCCCTCCCCCTCGCCAGGAACCGCAAAGATAATGCAATAAAAAGGAAGAACGGAAAAAGATGAATCGTCTCTGATGGAGTCGAGGAAAAGACAGAAAGAAGAAATCCAACAGAGAGAGAAAAGAACGGAGAGAATAACGAACTATATAATATATATATATATATATATATATATATAATATATATATATATATGTGTGTGGGTGTGTGTGTGTGTGTTGTGTGTGTGTGTCTGTGTATTTGGGCAGCATTCTTTCATTTATACATGTAGAATTAAACAAAAGGCACATCTCCTGTTTAACAATTTTATTTTTGATCTTTCTAATTTTCTGGCCAACTTTTTATGTTTTGGGGGGAATTTCTTGTATAGCTGGTCAATGTGGTCGTTGATTGGCGGCCCACACTAGCATGTCCTGTGGTTGGCTTCCACAGGAAAGAATTTACTTATGAACTCGTCCTTGCTTCTCCAGCAGTGCCCGACATACCTTGTCCGTGTGAGATGGGAGGCATAGCTGTTTCCTCGTGGGGTGCTGCTTCCACGATTTGTTCAAGACTGCACGCAGAATTCTTGTGCAGCTCCCATCTAGCTTATTCTTAAGGTGCCTTGTTAGGGTCCAAGTGATATAAGCACTGATATAACCACGGCCTGGAAGAATTGTCGCTTTAACTTGTCAGGGATTTCCATATTACTGATAATTTGTTTGTGGCCGACCACGCTTTTCCTATTCGTGTATTCATGTTGCTTTCTGTGGATGAGATATACTACCTAGGTATGTGATTGATCTACGGCTTAAGGGGCTTACCGTCTAATGTGGAGATTGCCCTTTCTTTTTGAAGCTCATGAACTCATATCGGTTTAAATGTAAAGCGTAAACAAATCGAGAAAAAGTCGATTTTTCTCGATTTATTACGCTTTACATTTAAACCGATATGCACGCCCAATTCATTTAATTTAATTAATTAATTATCAAATTAGATATGACTTTATTAAGCACATATCTCCCAAATAAATATTATATAATATATATATAAATATAAATATATATATTATATATATATATATATTAATATAATATATATAAACACAATGCACTTAAAATGGTTTGAATACAGATCACGTATGTATTTTAAATACATCAAATACTTTCACATAACCCATGCTTAATATCCCACCACAAATATCATAACCCTAAAAAAAATGCAGAAATTCTATGTAATTGCGTACTCGGCCTAAGACACGGCAAGGGGCCAAAGGTTAATCCTGTGACGTAATATTATATTTTTATTTTTATTTTTTCCACCTTTTTTTTATTTTATTCTTTAATTTTCTTCAAGTTGCTCATGACTTTCACGATCAAAGCCATGCCGAATTGTTTTAAAATTTAACAAAATTTATTACCTCCCTTGATCTAAAATGCACATACCTATATCAATCTATTAATAGATATAAATAAGAGATTTAAAAAATTTTTTTACCCGGTTTAGCTCAGTCGGTAGAACGCACGGCTAGGAATCACAAGGTTCCTGGTTGATACTGGCGCTCGCCAATTCAGCGTATGAGTAGCACATGGATCTGAGCGGTAAAGTGAGGAGCTGATGGTAGGTGTGGTGCTCCATCTCAGATGCTAAAATAATCTCCTTGGTCTAGCGCTAGTAAAAAGGGGATTGACTCCCTCGTTGTTTGGTTGATACCGATATTAGGCCACCCCAACGACTTACTTATTTTGCTTTGGTCTTACTAGTCAAAAATTAAAATTAAATAAAATATCTATATACAATTTCGAACGATTACCAAAGATCGATTTCGGGTGAGTTACGTCACACAATACGTCACACAATTACGTCATATATTTTCGAAAGAAAAATAACGGTTAAACAACACCAAAATCCTTTCACTTCATCCTTTTTTCGTCAATATACTGTATTTCACTTCTCCCCAGATAGTCTCTATTCTCTATACCTTGACAAAGGGTGAAGGTTCACCCGAAATATCGAATTAATCGAACCAGGGACAAAACAACAGCTGAATATTAAAATTCTGTTTTTTGTTCTCTTTTTTGTTTTTGTTCTGTTTTTTTCATGCTTCAAAATACAAAAAAAATAACGTTCACAAGAACAAATTTTATATATATATATATATATATATATATATATATATAATATATATATATATATATATATATACTGTGTATCAATTTTGTTCTTTAACGTTTTCTTTAATATCAGGAAGTATGGGAAATCTATAGAAAGTGAACAAAAAGAAAACAGGAAAAAAAGTTCTAATATATAACCGCTGTTTTGTCCTTGGTTCACTTTATTTTTCCAATATTTCGGGTGACCTTCACCGTTTGTCAAGATAACAACAATGAAAAAGAAAAAGAAAAGAACGAAAAAAGAAGAAAGGTCTCTAATGGAGTCCGAGGAAAAAGACAGAAAGAATGATCATAACGAAATAAAAGGAAGGTAATGATTGATAAAGGAAGGACAGTCAGAAATAAAAGAGTAAGGAAAGGAAAGGAAAGGAAAGGAAAGGAAGGAAATGGATATATTATATATATATATATATATATATATATATATATATATTAATTATAATTACTCCTTTGAGTTTTCACACACATAGCTGATGGTCTTTCACTGGAGTCTGAGTGACAGCAAGTCTCCTCAGGTCTCCAGGACTCTTCTGAGTATCTGTCAGATTGCAGCAGTGCAGTGTTCTGAATGGTTTCATCCTTCCTCTGATTCCAACACCATCAGACCCTTTTCTAATCCTTTTGGGACTGTTCCAAGTGCACCACTACAATTGGTATCAACTTTTACTTTCATATTCCACAACTTTTTCAGTTCTCTGGCAAGGTCCAGATTATTATTATTATTATTATTATTATTATATTATTATTATTATTATTATTATTATTATTTACTCCTTTTGAGTTTCACATTAGCATTTGCTGATGGTCTTTCACTGGAGTCTGAGTGACAGCAAGTCTCCTCAGGTCTCCAGGACTCTTCTGATATTCTGTCAGATTGCAGCAGTGCATGTTCTGAATGGTTTCAATCCTTCTCTGATTTCCAAACACTCCAGGACCCTTTCTAATCCTTTTGGGACTGTTCACCAAGTGCACCAACTACAATTGGTATCACTTTACTTTCATATTCCACACAACTTTTTCAGTTCTCTGGCAAGGTCCAGATTATTATTATTATTATTATTATTATTATTATTATTATTATCATTATTAATTATTACTCCTTTGAGTTTTCACATTAAGCATTTGCTGATGGTCTTTCACTGGAGTCTGAGTGACAGAAAGTTCTCCTCAGGTCTCCAGGACTCTTCTGAGTATTCTGTCAGATTGCAGCAGTGCAGTGTTCTGAATGGTTTCAATCCTTCCTCTGATTTCCAACAACTCCAGACCCTTTTCTAATCCTTTTGGGACTGTTTCCAAGTGGCACCAACTACAATTGGTATACTTTTACTTTCATATTCCACAAATTTTTCAGTTCTCTGGCAAGGTCCAGATTATTATTATTTATTTATATATTATTATTGATTATTATGATTATTATTATTTTACTCCTTTTGAGTTTTCACATTAGCATTTGCTGATGGTCTTTCACTGGAGTCTGAGTGACAGCAAGTCTCCTCAGGTCTCCAGGACTCTTCTGAGTATTCTGTCAGATTGCAGCAGTGCAGTGTTCTGAATGGTTTCAATCCTTCCTCTGATTTCCAAACACTCCAGACCCTTTTTCTAATCCTTTTGGGACTGTTCCAAGTGCCACCAACTTACAATTGGTATCACTTTTACTTTCAATATTCCACAAACTTTTTCCAGTTCTCTGGCAAGGTCCAGATTATTATTATTATTATTATTATTATATTATTATTATTATTATTATTATTATTATTATATTTACTCCTTTTGAGTTTTCTCACATTACAGCATTCGCTGAGGGTCTTTCACTGGAGTCTGAAGTGACAGCAAGTCTACCTCAGGTCTCCAGGAACTCTTCTGAGTATTCTGTCAGATTGCAGGCAGTGCAAGTGTTCTGAATGGTTTCAATCCTTCCTCTGATTTCCAAACACTCCAGACCTTTTCTTAATGCCTTTTGGGACTGTTCAAGTGCACCAACTACAATTGGTATCACTTTTACTTTCATTTCCACACTTTTTCAGTTCTCTGGCAAGGGTCCAGATTATTATTATTATTATTATTATTATTATTATTATTATTATTATTATTATTTACTCCTTTTGATTTTCACATTTGCATTTGCTGATGTCCTTTCACTGGAGTCTGAGTGACAGCAAGTCCTCCTCAGTCTCCAGGACTCTTCTGAGTATTCTGGCAGATTGCAGCAGTGCAGTGTTCTGAATGGTATCAATCCTTCCTTTGATATCCAAAACTTTCCAAACCCTTTTCTCCAATCCTTTTGGGACCGTTCCAAGTGCACCAACTACAATTGGTATCACTTTCACTTTCATATTCCACAACTTTTTCAGTTCTCTGGCAAGGTCCAGATATTATTATTATTATTATTATTATTATTATTTTATTATTATTATTATTATTATTATTTACTCCTTTTGAGTTTTCACATTAGCATTTTGCTGATGGTCTTTCACTGGAGTCTGAGTGACAGCAAGTCTCCTCAGGTTCTGCAGGACTTTCTGAGTATTCTGTCAGATTGCAGCAGTGCAGTGTTCTGAATGGTTTCAATCCTTCTCTGATTTCCAAACACTCCAGACCCCTTTCTAATCCTTTTGGGACTGTTCCAAGTGCCCAAACTACAATTGGTATCACTTTTACTTTCATATTCCACAACTTTTTCAGTTCTCTGGCAAGGTCCAGATTATTATTTATTAATTATTATTATTATTATTATTAATTATTATATTATTTACTCCTTTTGAGTTTTCACATTAGCATTTGCTGATGGTCTTTCACTGGAGTCTGAGTGACAGCAAGTCTCCTCAGGTCTCCAGGACTCTTCTGAGTATTCTGTCAGATTGCAGCAGTGCAGTGTTCTGAATGGTTTCAATCCTTCCTTCTGATTTCAAACACTCCGACCCTTTTTCAATCCTTTTGGGACTGTTCCAAGTGCACCAACTACAATTGGTATCACTTTTACTTTCATATCCACAACTTTTTCAGTTCTCTGGCAAGGTCCAGATTATTATTATTATTATTATTATTATTATTATTAATTATTATTTACTCCTTTGAGTTTTTCACATTAGCATTTGCTGAGTGTCTTCACTGGAGTCTGAGTGACAGCAAGTCTCCTCAGGTCTCCAGGACTCTTCTGAGTATTCTGTCAGATTGCAGCACGTGCAGTGTTCTGAATGGTTTCAATCCTTCTCTGATTTCCAAACACTCCAGACCCTTTCTAATCCTTTTGGGACGTTCCAAGTGCACCACTACAATTGGTATCACTTTTACTTTCATATTCCAACAACTTTTTCAGTTCTCTGGCAAGGTCCAGATTTATTATTATTATTATTATTATATTATTATTATTATTATTTACTCTTTTGAGTTTCAAATTAGCATTTGCTGATGGTCTTTCACTGGGTCTGAGTGACACAGCAAGTCTCCTCAGGTCTCCAGGACTCTTCTGAGTATTCTGTCAGATTGCAGCAGTGCAGTGTTTCTGAATGGTTTCAATCCTTCCTCTGATTCCAAACACTCAGACCCTTTTCTAATCCTTTGGGACTGTTCCAAGTGCACCAACTACATTGGTATCACTTTTACTTTCATATTCCACAACTTTTTCAGTTCTCTGGCAGGTCCAGATTATTATTAGATTATTATTAATTATTATTATTATTATTATTATTATTATTATTATTTACTCTTTTGAGTTTTCAACATTTGCATTTGCTGATGGTCTTTCACTGGAGTCTGAGTGACAGCAAGTCTCCTCAGGTCTCCAGGACTCTTCTGAGTATTCTGGCAGATTGCAGCAGTGCAGTGTTCTGAAGTGGTATCAATCCTTCTTTGATATCCAAACTTTCCAAACCCTTTCCAATCCTTTTGGGACCGTTCCAAGTGCACCAACTACAATTGGTATCACTTTCACTTCCATATTCCACAACTTTTTCAGTTCTCTGGCAAGGTCCAGATTATATTATTATATTATTATTTATTATTATTATATTATTATTATTTTTATTATTTACTCCCTTTTAGTTTTCACATTAGCATTTGCTGATGGTCTTTCACTGGAGTGCTGAGTGACAGCAAGTCCTCCTCAGGTCTCCAGGACTCTTACTGAGTATCTGTCAGATTGCAGCAGTGCAGTGTTCTGAATGGTTTCAATCCTTCCTCTGATTTCCAAACACTCCAGACCCTTTTCTAATCCTTTTGGGACTGTTCCAAATGCACAACTAACAATTGGTATCACTTTTACTTTCATATTCACAACTTTTTCAGTTCTCTGGCAAGGATCCAGAATATTATTAATTATTATTATTGATTTTATTATTATTATTATTATTATTATTTTATTTACCCTTTTTGAGTTTTCACATAGCATTTCGCTGATGCGTCTTTCACTGAGTCTGAGTGAGCAGCAAGTCGTCCTCAGAGTTCCAGACTCTTCTGAGTATTCTGTGCAGATTGCAGCAGTGCAGTGTTGCTGAATGGTATCAATCCTTCCTTTGGATTTCCAAACATTCCAACCCTTTTTCCAATCCTTTTGGGACTGTTCCAAGTGCATCCAACTACAATTGGTATCACTTTCACTTTTCATATTCACAACTTTTCAGTTCTCTGGCAAGGTCCAAGTTATTATTAATTATTATTAATTATTCATTTATTATTATTATTATTAATTATTTACTCCTTTTGAGTTTTCAGCACTTAGCATTTTGCTGATGGTCTTTCACTGGAGTCTTGAGTGACAGCAAGCTCCTCAGGTCTCCAGGACTCTCTGAGTATTCTGTCAGAATTGGCAGCAAGTTGCATGTTCTGAATGAGGTTTCAATATCCTTCCTCTGATTTCAAAACACATCCAGACCCTTTTCTATCCTTTTGCGGACTGTTCCAAGTGCACCAACTACAATTCTGTCATCACTTTTCTTTCATATTTCCCACAACTTTTTCCATTCTCTCGCAAGTCCAGATTATTTATTATTATTATTATATTATTATTATGTTTATTATTATTATTACTCCTTTGAGTTTTCACATTAGCATTTGCTGATGGTCTTTTCACTGAGATCTGAGTCGACAGCAAGCTCTCCTCAGGTCTCCAGGACTCTTCCTGAGTATTCTGTGCAGATTTGCAGCAGTGCAGTGTTGAATGGTTCCAATCCTCCTCTCTTTTCCACACTTCCAAACCATTTTCTAATCCTTTTGGGACGTTCCAAGTTGCACCAACTACCAATTGGTATCACTTTCACTTCATATTACCACAACTATTTTTTCAGTTCTCTGGCAAGTCCAGATTATATTATTATTATTATATTATTATTATTATTATTAATTATTTTATTATTCTCCTTTTTGAGTTCTTCACATTGCATTATTAGCTGACGGTCTTTCACTGGATGTCTGAGACAGCAAGTCTCCCAGGTCTCCAGGACTCTATCTGAGTATTCTGCAGATTGCAGCAGTGCGACTGTTCTGAAATGGTATCAATCCTTCCTTTGATATTCCACAACTTTCCAACCCTTTTTCAATCCTTTTGGGACGTTCCAAGTGCACATACATATTGGTAATCACTTTTACATTCATAATATTCCATAATTTTTTCAGTTCTCTGGCAGGTCTAGATATTGTCCATTTTTTCATTTTTCCTTTAGCTTTACTGTGATCTGCTGGAACTTGCAAAAATCCACCAGTTGACAAAGTTCTTTTCTTTTTGTTTTATCAACACGTAGATCTGTCTCTTGGTGGGTATAAGATGATCCCGTTTTTTATTTCAAAGTCCCAGAGAATTTAATTGCGTTTCGTTCTTCAAGAACGATTCTGGTTTATGCATATACCATTTTGTTGTAATGCGTCAAAATTTAATTTTTGCATAATTCCCAGTGGAATCACCTTCCCAACCCAGTCGTGTCTAGTTTGGTATTCTCGTTGTCTTGTTTGCTACATTCGCAGAAGTATTATGTTTACCAGTTCATCTCTATTAACCTGTAAAGTCTATATTTACTATTTACTATAATTAGTTATTTTAATTATTATTAATTATTATTATTATTATTAGAAAATTAAAAAGAACCCTCCCGGGCGATGTAAAATAATTTTTTTAAAGATTTGCCTGAGGGGATGGCGAAGCTAAAAATTCTCAATGTCATAGAGTGTGTACCATAAGTAATGTAAAATCGTCAAATTTATTAAAGAGTAAAAAAAGAAAGCAATTTTTGAAATGGAAACAGTCCGATAACTTTAAATATTAATATTAGAATAAATAACAATCTATTATATAATAGTATAACCGCCGGCATCTACTTATTAAAACAATGAGGAGTGTCTAAAACGTTGCAATGCTCACATTTTGAGTATATTTATTCTATTGTTATGACGTTGGATTATGTGTGGGGTAAGTGAACGTAAGCATGACGCAGTTTTTGTTACAAGAACAAAACGGAAAGCGAAATCCCCATTATTTAAATAGAAATAGATAGATTTATTATCTGCGTTATTCGGCACTATGTCCTCATCTTCATTTGTTATGCATGTGCAACGTTTCAGCAGATAACAATGAAGATGAGGAACAACGACCGGATAACGCAGAAAAATACAATCATCAAGCCTCATCTTCAAAAATTTAAAGAGAAATAATATATAATATATTATATATATATATATATATAAGGATAGTGGGAATTGAAAAAGAGGAAAAGGGGGCGGGAAAAGGGTGCCTTTCAAATTTGCTAATAAAGCGAGAGGCAGATTTTATAATCATGGGTAAAATTGGATTTACCAACTCAAACTTGAGTTTCCAGGTAATCCAATCATTCAGAATTGAGTCAAGGGGATGTTTAAAAACAGATTTTTTAGCGTTTTTATATTTTGAACTTATGAGGTTTGAACAAATTTGTTACTTGGTTGTCACTTACCACTTTTGACCCAATTTATCCCTGAATTTCGCTTCTCCGCCTTTATTATTTAAAAAAAATAATTTTCATTTCTTGAACCCGCATTGCATAAACCAAAGCAGTGTTTGATTTTAAGTTTTAAACACAAATTAAACGTCATAACATTACATCACGTGAACACAAACCATGTCACAAAACGTTAAAACAAGCCCAGTTTAAAAAACAATTTTTAGCTTAACCATTTTCCCATCCGGGGCGGTTGGAAAACGGCTCTAAAAGGTGAATAAAATCATTGGGAGAAAAAGACGTTTTATAGGCTGTTCTGAAATCACCCATCAACATTATAAATATAATATTAGTATATATATATATATATACTATATATATATATATATATATTGTAGAGGAGATAATTAGGTGAACTTCCCGTTTAGCGTAAGGCCATTTACTCCGCCTGTTGTTCATACTTGAGTTCTCTGGTGATTGTTTAAAAATATACATCTAAGTAAGTATGTTATACAATTAATTGTTTCGATTTAAAATCTGGCTACTTTTTGACACACTGTTATTCAAAAAATCAACGTTTCCACTCATTCCATTCTATTTTTTAGTTAAGAGATGGAATCAGTTTTTTTTGTTGTTGTTGGTTTTTACTTTAACGCAAATTAAACTATTTATATAGTAACCAATTAAAAATGGAATTTTTAAAAACCATAACTGGAATCCTAAAACTAAGGAATAATTCACACTTGGTGAGAATTCTAAGTCAGAGAATTTCCTATATAGGAAATAATTAAAAAAGGCTAAAAATTCTTTTGCATCTAAAGTTACCTATATTTCCCTTTTAAATTTCAAAGATTTTCTACATATGTAATATTAAGTTTAAACAAAGCATGTTTGGGGCTGATTAGTTAAAAACAAATTGTGAACTCTAGCCGGGTGGAAGAGGTGTATAGGACTTTAAGAGTTAATAAACTTTGTTGTAATTAAACTAAACAGTAAAAAAGCCTTTAGGACAACAAACATGATTTGTTCTGCTTTTTTTTTAGTATAGATAATTAGATTATGATAACCTATTTCTGAAACTTACACAAACCTTTTCTAGGTCAACAGACCAAACCCTTGAAAACTGACAATCAACTGTAGCGGTGCAATCGATTATAAATTTATTATATTTATTATTATTTTTATTATAATTATTTATTATTATTAGTACAAATAATATATTAACCTATATATTATTATATATATATATAGTTATATATACTATTGCTCATGTATAATATATATTTATATATACATATTTAGCTTGCCATGAAGGACGATGTGTGATGGTCTGCCGGGCTACAAGTTTGCGATGGTTGTAGTGAGCCATTGGACAATTGGAAATCAAAAACGAGGCAGTGAAATTGGTTCCTTTTCTGTCGGTGGGGGGGGGGGTTAAGAAGGGAGAGGGTCGGTGCCATGGTCAGTTGGTTGAGGGCTTAAAGAGCGCGAGGGGTTGGGGGCGGAGAATGAAAAAAAGGACATTTCTTATTACAAATATACATGACGGTGAAACTTCGATTCAATATTATATAATATATATTAATATATATATATAATATATATATACATACATTTATGCTTCCTTTTATTTTTCAGATTCGCGATATTTTGTCCCCTTTTGGTTGAAGGATAACTGAAACGCCTTTTATTTTTTTTTATTCTTTTACTTTTTTTACTTTTTTTTATTTTTTTTATTTTTCCTTTTGTGTGTGTGTGTTGGGGGGGGGGTAACGGTAATCAAATGTAGATCAATAACAGCATAGATCTGCGAGAGAGAGAGTATATATATATTATATATAATAATATGTAGATAGATAGATAGAGAGGTGGATGAGAGAGAGAGGAGATGAGAGAGAGAGGCGTATAAATGAAAGAAAGAAAAGAAGAAAGAATGAAAGAAACTAACAGAAAGGGGAACTATTGAGAGAGAGTTTTAGAGAGAAAGGAGAGAAGGAGAGAGAGAAAAGAAAAAGAGAGAGCAAAGAAAGAGAGGGAGAAAGAAAGGAGAGAGTATAAAAGAAAGAAAAGGAAAGAAAGAAGAAAGAAAGAAAGAAAAGAAAAGAAACTAACAGAAACTGAACTAATTAAGAAGAGAAGAGTGAGAGAATGAGAAGAGAGAGGGAGAGAGAGGGAGAATGAGAGAGTTGGGGAAATGAAGAAAGAGAATGAGAGAGAGGGGGAAAGAGAAGGAATGAGGAGAGAGGGGGAAAGAGAGAGAGAATGAAGAGAGGGGGAACGAGAGAGAGATGAAGAGAGAGAGGGAAAGATAGAGAGAGGAGAGAGATAGAAGGAGAAGAGAGAAGAGAGGGAGGGAGAGAGAAGGAGAAAGTATGCCGAGATTAAAAAAAAGAAGAAAGAGAAAGAAAGAATAGAAAGAGAGAAAGAAAGAAGAAGAAAGAGAGTGAAGAAAGAGAGAGATGAAGAAAAGGAGAGAGAAAGCAAAGAAACGAAGAGAAGAGAGAAATTGACAGAAGAGGAGAAAAAAAAAACAATAGGAGGAAGAGAAAGAGAACAGTTATAAAAGAAAAATCGACGAGAAGAAAGAAGATTAAACTAATTAAAAACAATCAACGATTCAAGAAATTATATACCAAATTAAATATCTTTTATATCTTTTCTTTCCAATTATTTGCTAATATCTTTTCTCTTTCTTCCTCATTTCTTTATCGTCTTATTCATATTTTTTATATCACTTATTCGCTCCATTCTTAGTTTTCATATCTTCTTCAAGTAATGGGTTGACAATCCAAATCTTCAGAGAGTCCACTACTACGGATACGAGTTCGATCTCGACGCCAATGCCCTCGTTGCTTGTGACCTTGTAGATAATGAAAGGGTTGGGTTAAATCCAACATTTTGTTCTTTCTTTTCTTTCTCTTCTTTCCAGTCTCTTATTTCTTTCTTTAATTTCTCTTTCTTAACTTATTTTGTGTTTGTTGTTGTAGTTGGCTGTTGTGCTTGTTATCGGCTGTGTGTGTGGTGTATAGGTGTGTGGTGTAAAACTTTTTTTTCTTTTCGTTTTTATTGTGTTGTGTGTGTGTGTGGCGAGTTGCGTGTGTTACGTAGAGTGAGTGATGTGGACATATAAATAAGATATATAATATTCAGCAGTTTTTTTCATATCAATAAATATATATATATGTGTGTGTGTGTGTGTTGTGTGTGTATAGATTGTGTTGTAATGAATATGATGATTGCTGGCGTAGTGTGAGTGTGTATATTAGAAAGATAAAAAGTTATATATATATAATATATAATGTGTGTGGTGTTGTTGTGTTGGTGTTGTGTGTGTAGAACTATAAAATAAACGAATATTTATGGGATGGGCTGTGTTCCTGTCTATTTCTGTCGCCTGGGTGTCGCGTGTGAACAGTGTGCGTGTGTGTGGTGTATGTAAGAATATAAAATATAAATATAATAATAGCGCTAAAGTGTGTGGTGTGTGTGAATGTGTGTGCGTTGTAGAATGTGTGTGAGTGTAGTAAATGTAGACATAGAACATTACAAGTATAATATAATATGTGTTGATTGTGTGTGTGTGCGTGTGTTCAATGTGTGTGTAATAAAGAATATACAATTAATATACTATTACATATATGATGAGTGTGGTGTGTGGTGCGTGTGTGTGTGAATGTGGTGTGCCGTGTGTGGAGTGTGTATGGTAGAAAATAAATTAAAAGTTATATTTAGTAATGTGTGTTGTTATGAAGGCGGGTCTTCTGTGTGTGTCTGTGTATCTGTATGTCTGTGTATGCGAATGGAGTGTGAGTGTAGTATGTAAGAAATACTATATAAATATTGTATATGTGTGTGTGAATGTGGTGTGCGCAACGAACGATGTCTCTCTGTGTGTTGTGTGTCTGTATCTAGGCAATATACATAAAAGATACTCATCTCACTCCTCATCAATCTATCTCATCTCTCTCATCTCTCTCTACTCATCTCAGCTCTCTCCTCTCTCGTCCTTGTGGTATAGACTAGTAGAAATAAATGAACAGACGTAATAACATATATAGTATATATAATAATACTAATATATATGGTGTGTGTTGTGTTGAGTGTCCTGTGTATGTCTGTGTGTAGTGGTGTATGTAGAAATATAGAATAATATAATGTATGTGTGAGTGATGTTGTGCGAACGTACGTGTCTATCTGTGTGTGTGAGTCTTAGTATGTAGAATAATGATAAGATATATATATGTATAATATATATATAATTAATATAATATATATATATATCTGTGTGTGTGTGTGTGTGTGTGTGTGTGTGTGTTGTGTGTGTTATGTAGAAAAAATATAAATAATCATATATAGCATATATGTGTGTGTGGTGTGTGAATTGGATGAGTGTGTAATGAAGAAATAATAAAGTAATAATATATATATGTGTGATGTGTTGGCGTGTGTAGTGTGAAGCATCGTTGTGTAGTGATCAAAATATAACATAATACTATGCATATATGTCGAGTGAGTGTGTGTGTATGTGTGTTGTGAAAATGTGAGTGCTGTGTGTGAAGTGTAGTAATGTGAGCCAAGTAATAGATATTAGGTATATATAGTCTTATATATATGGTGCGTGCGTGCGTGTGTGTGCGTGTTGTATGGTTGTGTTGTACTGCGTGGCGTGCGTGTGGGGTGTAGTATGTAGACAATATAAATATAATATACTACATAATGTGAGTGGTGTGTATGTGTGTGTGAATGGTGAGTGCGGTGTGAGTGTGTATGTTAGAATAAAAATAGAAGTTATATATATAGTTGTGCGTGCGTGACGTGTGTGGTGCGTGTGTATGATGTGTGCGTGTGTTGTGCATATGGTGAGTGTGTTGTGTGTGTGTGTGTTGGTGTGTGTGTGTGTGTGTAAGGCAATCAATGAAGAAATAACTGTCAAGTTCTGTCGAGAGAAGATCGATCGAGGGTCTTTTTGTTATACCTGATGAGACGACCTTTGACTGGTGTTGTTGAACTGATATTGATCTTCTTGTCTGCCATTACACGGGACACACACCACACACACACACAACACACACACACACTACACATAATGATGCAACAACACACGCACACACATACGACCACAGCATGAACATAACACGCACTGCACGCACATAATATATATATAGTACTTTATTTATATTTCTACATACCACTAACACACACGGCACTCACATTCACACACAATATCACACACGTCATATATGTATATCTATATATTTATATTTTCTACATACACACACACAGCGACACACACGCAAATACACAACACATACACACTGCACACTACACGCAATGACACGCACATTAATAGATATATATAAATTAACTTTTTTATATTTCTAGCATATCACACTCAACACACGCACCTCACATTCACATCACACATAACACACACACACTCACATATATGTAATAATAATATTTATATTTCTACATACACACACATGACACAACCACACGCAACACACACACATATAATATATACTTTATTTCTATTTCTACATACACATCACACACATTCATCACACACACACACATATAATTGTATATATATTATTTATATTCTACATACACACACACACAAGAACATCACACACACACACCACACAACACCACAGAATTATATATATATATTTATATATATATAATATATACTATATATATACATATATATATCCCTTATCTATATTCTACTACAGAACTCAACACACAACAGAGAACACGTACGTTCGCAACACTACATTCACACACATAACATATATTATCATATTCATCATACACACACACCAGACATACACAGACACAAACACCACACACATATACATATATACCTTATTATATCATTATATGATACCTTATTTATATTTTCATACACATAACAACAGAGAGAAGAGAGAGAGAGAGAACAAGAGAGAGAGAGGAGAGAGCAGAGAGAGAGAGAGAGATGAGAGAGATCTTATTTAATATCATAACATGACAGACACACACACACGATGAGACCACGTTCGTTGCACACACAATTCACAACAACACATATACATGAGTGTATATAGTTTTTCCTCAGTTAATCACTCACACCCATACGCATACACAGACATACAGATACAGACACACACAGAGACCCGCCCTACACCACAAACACCATATATAATATCTTTTATTTATATATTCTACGAGTATGAATAGAGGAGCTGGCCACACACAATTCAACACACACAGCAACACACACACATCTCACATGAAATGATTATAATATCTTCAGCACAAATTACAATATTAATATTTCAATACACACACAATGCACACACACAACGCACACACACACCACACATATATATAAATACTTTAATTTATCTAATTTCTACACTACCACACTCACACACATTCAACACGCACACACATGTCACACACACACCACATATAGATAGTAAATATATCTATTTATATTACCTGACATACCACACACACGCACACGCACACGCACACCCAGGCAGAACAGACAGATAGACAGACAACACACAACACACACATATAATTCTTGTACTAATCGATTAACTACACACCTACACCAATACACCCCACACACCACATATTAAGAGATCTCAAGAGTTAAATAAATATATATATATGACTTTATATATCACATATTATGTTCTTTATCATAACAACACTCACAATCAGACATAGCAGCGATCTCACACGACTACACATACACACCACAACACACACACACATTATATACTATATTCATACTAATAATCCAATAACACTCGCCTGAAAACATATTAATATCCTTAAATATAAAATATTTCATTCCACCTAACCAACAGTACAGAGCAGTCGCGAACACACACACACACAAAGTTAAAACAGAACTGAAAAAAAGTTTACACACAACACACCATCAACACACAACCACACACACACACATCACAACAACACAACAACCAGCCCACACACACAAACAAGAAAGAAAAACACAAAAAGAAAAAACAAGATAGGAAGAAGCAGCAACAGAAAAAGAAAGAATATTGTATAAGATACCAACAACCCTTTTCAATTACATAGGTCACAAGCACGAGAGGCAATTGGTCGAGACGCACGCCCACACACCAGTAGATCATCCGTGGCTGCCTGAGAAAATGAGGAAATTGTCAACATTAAACACTTGAAGCAACCAGAACAACGCTGGAAGAACTGGGAAGCAGAAAAGAGTGAATAAAAAAGAAAAGAGAAAGAAATGAAGGAAGAAGAAAAGAAAAGCAATAAGACAGAAAAAGAATAAAAGAAAATTAAGACGGCACTACCAATTTTGAAAGGAGATTATTATAATTACGTATACATCATCATTATCCTTTCCATCATACCTTTCTTACCTCTCATCCAACTTCAATTGTATATATTTTCATCACTCATAACTCAGATCACTTCCTCATTAAATACTCTTTCCTCTTTCTTTCTTTCCTCTCTCTCTTTTTCTCCTCTACTCATCATTTCTCTCACTCTCATTTTCTTTCTATTCCAATTTCTTTACCTTAATTACTTTTTTTCATTTCTCTCTTTCTTTCTTTCTTTTTTAATCTCAGCCTTTTCTTTCTCCTTCCTCCTCCCTTCCCCGCTCTCTCTCAATCTCTCTCCTTCTCTCTCTCCTTCTCTCTATCTTTCCCTTCTCTCCTCAATTCTCCTCTCTTTCCCTCTCTTCATTCTCTCTCTCTTTCCCCCTCCTCTCATTTCTCTTCTTTCCCCCTCTCTCTCATTTCATCTTCTTTTCCCCACTCCTCATCTCTCTCTCTCTTCCCTCTCTCCTCATTCTCTCACTCTCTCTCTTAAATAAGTTTCAGTTTCTGTTAGTTTCTTTTATTTTCTTTCTTTCTTTACTTCTTTTCTTTCTTTCTATTCTTTTATACTCTCTTCTCTTTTCTTTCTCCCTCTCTTACTCTTTCCTTCTCTCTTATTTCCATTTCTCTCTCTCCACATTCCTCTCCTCTAATTAACTCATCTCTCAAAGTTACCTTTACGTTGTCTTACTTTCATATCATCTTCTTCTTTTCTTTCTTCATTTATAACGCATCTCTCTCTCTCTCTCTCTCTCTCTCTTTTTACTCCTCTCTCTATCTAACTCTATCTAATCTATATAATATATATATATACATATATTACTCTCTCTCGCCAGAAATGGCATGATATATATTGATCCTTACATTGAATTACGTCTACCCCCCCCCCACACACACACACAAAAGAAAACAATAAAAATAAAAACAAAGTAAAAAAGTAAAAGAACAACAAAATATTTAACAGAGGTATCGTTATCCTCAAACACTACACGAAAAGAAGCGGCACAATCATAGACGAAAAATACTGAATAAAAAGGAGACAGCCTAATGCTTAGTCTAAATAAATATAACTAAAACCACAATAATAAAAAATAATAACTAAATAATATAGTATATAAATTATACTATATTCGACGAAGTTTTCACCCGTCAATAGTATAATTTATGTACCATGAGAATAGATCACTATTCTCTTTCATCCTCACACGCACACCACCCCTCGCCGAAACTCTATACACGGCCCCTCACCCAACTACCATGGCACCGACCCTCTCCTTCTTTACCCCCCACCAAGAATCGAAAATACCAATTTTCAACTGCCATCGTTTTGAAATTTTCCAATTGTCAACTGCTACACTACAACATCGCAACTGTAGCCACGGCCAACCATCAACATCGGTTTTCATGAGCTAATACTGTAAATATAATATATATATACATGCAGCTATATATATATATATATTATATATTATATAATATATATATAATATATATGTATAAATAATAATAATAATATAATAATAATAATAATAATAAATAATAATATAAAAATCGATTGGCCCGTACAAGTTGATTTGGGTCAAGTTTTCAAGGGTTGGACTGAGAGATTGACCTAGGAAAGTTTTTGTGTAAGATAGAATAGTTAATATACATACTATTAAATTATACCTAAAAGCAGAACAAATTCAATGTTGTTTCCAATAAAAGGATTTTTCTTCAACTAATTCATAACAGTTAATTAACACAACAAAGTTATATTAACTCTAAGAGTCTATACCCTCATTCCACCCAGGCACATAGCAAGGTCACATATATGTTTTAACTTAATCAGCCCCAAACAATACCTTTTTGTTTAAACTTAATATAAACATATGTAAAATCTTTGATTTAAGGGAAATAATAAAGGTAACTTTAGGATGGCAAAAGTAATTTTTTAGCCATTTTTTAAATATATCCTTATAGGAATTCTCTGGACTTAGAAATTCTCACAAGTGGTTAAATTATTCTTAGTCTGTTAGGGATTCTAGTTATGTTTTTAAAAAATTCCATTTATAATTGGTTCTAAATAATAGTCAATTTGCAGTTAAAGTAAAAAACAACACAACAAAAACTGACCCATCTTTACTTAAAAATAGAAAATGAAGAATGAGTGGAACCGTTGATTTTTTTAGTACAAAGGTGTGTCAAAAAGTACAGATTTTAAGCGAACAATTATTGATACATACTTACTTTAGATGTATATTTTACAATCACCAGAGAATCAAGTAGTAAACAACAGGCGAGTAAATGCCTTACGCTAAAAACGGGGAAAGTTCGTAAAACTAAATTCCTCCTCTACAATAATATAATATATTATATATTAATATATATATGATATATATATATATATATATATAAATGTTGATGTGTATTTCAGAACAGCTAATAAACGTCTTTCTCATTGGATTTATTCTTCAGCCTTATATGAAAGCGTTTTTCAGCGCGAATGGGAATGGTAAAGCTAAAAATTGTTTTTTTTAAAACTGTGGCGTGTTTACGTTTATGTGGACATGGATTGTGTTCACGGTGTGTAAATTTATGACGTTTAAATTGTGTTTAAAACATTATATAAACAAACTTGCTTTGGTGTTTAATGCATGCGGGTGTTCAGATGAATTTTTTTTTTAAATAAATAAAGGGAGAGGAAAATTCAGGGATCAATTAGGGTCAGGTGGTAAGTGACACAGTTACAAATTTGTTCAAACAAAACGCTTCATATAAAACGCTAAAAAATTATGGTGTTAACATCCCAACCATTGGAACTCATCTGATGATTGATTACATGAACTTCAAAGTTATGGAGTAGTAAATCCATATATATTACCGAGTGATTATAAATCTGCTCTGGCTTTATTAGCATTGAGCACCTTTTCACGCCCAATACTTTTTCTCAATTTTTTCATTCATATTCATTATAATATATATATATTTATATAATAATATATAATGATTTATTTCCTAAATTTTGAGGATGAGGCTTTGATTGATTAAGTATTTCTGCGTTAATCCGGTCTAGTTGTCCTCATCTTCATTGTTATCTGCTGAAACGTTGCACAGTAACAATGAGATGAGGACAATAGTCCGAATAACGCAAGATAATAATCTATCTATTTTCTATTAATAAGGAGATTCGCTTCCGGTTTTTGTCTGGTAACAAAATACCGTCACTCTTCATCAATTACCAACATAATCAATCATAACATAGGAAGTAAATATACTCAAAATGTGGCATGCAACGTTAGACAAACCTCATTGTTTTATAATAGATGCCCGTGGTTAATTATATTTTATATATAGATTGTTTTTCTAATATATATATAAATTATCGGAACTGTTTCCATTTCAAATTTTTTCTTTCTTTTTTTTATTTACCCCTTTATAAATGTTGAAGCATTTTACATACTTATGGTACACAAGCCTATGACAGTTGAAATTTTTAGCTCCATCCCCTCAGCGAATCATCTTTTAAAAAAATATATTTTTACATCGCCCGAGGGTATCTTTTTATTTTTTCTATAATATAATAAATAAATAATAATAATAATAATATATAGTAACATAAGTAAAATAGACCTTTACGGTATAGAGATGAGACTGGTAAACCATATACTCTGGAATGTAGCAAACACAGCACAACGAGATACAAAACTAGACACGTGGGTTGGGGAAGGTGATCCACTGGGAATATGCAAAAAATTAAATTTGACCATACAACAAAATGGTATATGCATAAACCAGAATCTGTTCTTATGAACGAAATCGAACGCATAAATTCTCCTGGGACTTTAGAAATAAAAAACGGATCATCTTTAATCCACCAAGAAGCACCAGATCTAGTGTTGATAACAGAAAAAGAAAGAACTTCCAAACTGGTGATTTTGCAGTTTCCAGCAGATCACAGGGGTAAAGCTAAGGAAAAAATGAAAATGGACAAATATCTAGACTGCCAGAGAACTGAAAAAATTATGGAATAATGAAAGTAAAAGTGATACCAATTGTAGTTGTGTGCACTTGGAACAGTCCCAAAAGGATTAGAAAAGGGTCTGGAGTGTTTGGAAAATCAGAGGAAAGTATTGAACATTCAGAACACTGCCTGCTGACAAATCTGACACAGAATACTCAGAAGAGTCCTGGAGACCTGAGGAGACTTGCTGTCACTCAGACTCCCAGTGAAAAGACCAATCAGCTAATGGCTTGATTGTGAAAACCAAAAAGAGTAAATAATAATAATAATAATAATAATATAATAATAAATACTGGACCTTGATGGCCAGAGAAACTGAAAAAAGTTGTGAATATGAAGTGAAAGTGATAACAATTGTAGTTGGATGCACTTGGAACGTCCCAAAAGGATTGAAACAGGGTTTGGAAAGTTTGGATATCAAGGAACGGATTGATACTAATTCAGAACACTTGCACTGCTGCAATCTGCCAGAATACTCAGAAGAGTCGGGACCTGAGGAGAACTTGCTGTCACTCACGACTACCAGTGAAAGACCATCAGCAAATGCAAATTTGAAACTCCAAAAGGAGTAATAATAATAATAATAATAATAATAATAATATAATATAATAATAATAATCTGGACTTGCCAGAGGAACTGAAAAAGTTGTGGAATATGAAATAAAGTGAATACCAAATTGAGTTGGTGCACTTTGGAAACAGATCCCAAAAGGATTAGAAAAGGGTCTGGAGTGTTTGGAAATCAAGAGGAAGGATTGAAACCATTCAGAACACTGCACTGCTTGCAATCTGACAGAAATGACTCAGAAGAGTCCTGGAGACCTGAGGGAGACTGCTGTCACTCAGACTCCGATAGAGACCATCAGCAAATGGTAATGTGAAAACTCAAAAGGAGTAAATAATCAATAAAATATAATAATAATATAATATAATTATAATAATAATAAATATAATCTGGACCTTGCCAGAGAATGAAAAAGTTTGTGGAATATGAAGTGAAAGTGATACCAAATTGTAGTTGGTGCACTGTGGACGGTCCCAAAAAGGACTTGGAAAAGGGTTTGGAAAGTCTTGGTATCAAAGGAAGGATTGAATAACACATTCAGAACTACTGCACTGCTGCAATCTGCCAGAATACTCAGAAGAGTCTGGAGACCTGAGGAGACTTGCTGTCACTCAGAACCCAGTGGAAAGACCATCCAGCAATGCAAAATGTGAAAACTCAAAGGAGTAAATATAATAATAATATAAGTATAATAATAATATAATATAATAATAATAATAATAATAATCTGGACCTTGCCAGAGAACTGAAAAAGTGTGGAATCTGAAAGTAAAAGTGAGTACCAATTGTAGTTGGTGCACTTGGAACAGTCGCCAAAAGGATTAGAAAAGGGTCTGGAGTGTTTTGGAAATAACAAAGAGGAAGGATTTGAAACCATTCAGAACACTGCAACTGCTGCATCTGACAGAATACTCAGAATGAGTCCTGGGACCTGAGGAGACTTGCTGTCACTCAGACTTCCGTGAAAGACCATAGCAATGCTATGTGAAACTCAAAAAGGAGTAAATAATAATAATAATAATAATAATAATAAATAATAATAATAATAATAATAACTGGACCTTGCCAGAGAACTGAAAAAGTTGTGAATATGAAAGGAAAGTGATAACCCAATTTGGTAGTTGGTGCACTTTGACGGTCCCAAAAGGATTGGAAAAGGGGTTTGGCAAGTTTGGATATCAAAGGAGGATTGATACCATCAGATCACTGAACTGCTGCAATCTGCAGAATATCTCAGAAGAAGTCTGGAGACCTGAGGAGACTTTTGCTGGTCACTCAGACTCGCAGTGAAAGACCCCCCCTCCCCCCCCAAAATCAAGAAATGCAATGTGAAACTCAAAAGAGATAAATAAAATCAATAATAAATAATAATATTAATAATATAATAATAATAATAATAATCTGGACCTTGCAGAAGAACTGAAAAGTGTGGGGAATATGAAAGTAAAAGGTGTATCAATTGTAGTTGGTGCACTTGGAACAGTCCCAAAAGGATTAGAAAAGGGTCTGGAGTGTTTGGAAAATCAGAGGAAGGATTGAACTATTTCAGAACACTGCATCTGCTGCAATCTGACACGAATACTCTAGAAGAGTCCTGGAGAACTGAGGAGACTTGCTGTCATCAGACTCCAGTGAAAAGACCATCAAGCAAAAATTGCTATGTGAAACTCAAAAGGAGTAAATAATAAAATAAATAATAATAATAATAATAATAATAATAATCTGGACCTTTGCAGAGAAACTTGAAAAAGTTGTGGAAATATTGAAAAGTAAAAGTGATACCAATTGGTAGTTTGTGCACTTGGAACAGTCCCAAAAGGATTTAAGAAAAGGGTCCTGGAGTGTTTGGAAATCAGAGGAAGGNTAGACTAGATATGAACAGACCTGAGATAGATAGATAGATAGATAGATAGATAGATAGATACAGACGAGATAAATGATTGATAGATAGATAATAGTAATAGATAGAAGATAGAATACGATAAGATAGATAGATAATGAACAGACTGAATAGATAGATAGATAGAATAGATAGATACGAATGAACAAGCTGCGATAGAATAGATAGATATAGATAGATAGATAGATAGAGATAGATAGATATGAACAGACTGAGAATAGATAGATAGACTAGATAGGATAGAATACGATAGATAGATGTCTAACTGGAACAGACTGGAGATGGAATAGATAATAGATAGATAGATAGAAAGTAGATAGATAGATAGATAGATATGAACAGACGAGGATAGATATGATTAGATAGATAGATAGATATGAACAGACTGAGATATATCGATAGATAGATAGAATAGATAGATAGATAGATAGATACGATAGATAGAGTATGAACAGACTGAGGATAGATAGATGAAGATAGAGTAGATAGATAGCATAGATATGACAGACTGGATAGATAGATAGATAGATTAGACTAGATATGAACAGACTGAGATTAGATAAGAATAGATAGATTCAGATAAGATAGATAGATTAGAGAGATAGAATAGATATGAACAGACTAGAAAATAGATAGATAGATAATGAAATTAGACATAGATAGATAGATAGATAGATATGAACAGACTGCAGATAGATAGATAGATAGATAGATAGATAGATAGATAGATAGATAGATATGAACAGACTGAGACAGATATAGATAGAAAGATAGATAGATAAGATAGATAGATAGATAGATAGATATGAACAGGACTGAGATATATGATAGGATAGATAGATAGATAGATAGAATAGATAGATAGATATAGAACCAGACAGATAGATAGATAGATAGCATAGATAGATAGATGAACAGACTGAGATAGATAGATAGATAGATAGATAGATAGAAGATAGATAGATATGAAACAGACTGAGATAGATAGATAGATAGATAGATAGATAGATAGATAGATAGATAGATGAACAGACTAGATAGACATAGATAGATAGATAGATACGATAGATAGATAGATAGATAGATATGAACAGACTAGATAGATAGATTAGATAGATAGATAGATAGATAGATAGAAGATAGATAGATAGATATGAAACAGACTGCGATAGAAGATATAGATAGATAGATAGATAGATAGATAGATAGATAGGATTAGATAGATATTGAACAGACTAGAGATAGATAGATAGATAGATATAGATAGATAGATAGATAGATAGATAGATCATATGAACAGACTAGCGATAGATAGATAGATAGATAGATAGATATAGATAGATAGATAGATAGATAGATAGATAGATATGAACAGACTAGATAGATAGATAGATAGATAGATAGATAGATAGATAGATAGATAGATTGACTAGATAGATAATAGATAGATAGATAGATAGATAGATAGATATGAACAGACTGATAGATAGAGATAGATAGATAATAGATAGATAGATAGATAGATCGATTGACTGATAGATAGATAGATAGATAGATAGATAGATAGATATGAACAGACTGATAGATAGATAGATAGGTAGATAGATAGATAGATAGATATAGATAGATAGATAGATAGATAGATAGATAGATAGATATGAATAGACGATAGATAGATAGATAGATAGATAGATAGATAGATAGATAGATAGATAGATATGAATAGACTGCGATAGATAGATAGATAGATAGATTGATAGATAGATTCCATAGACTGAGATAGATACATAGATAGATAGATATGAATAGACTGAGATAGATAGATAGATAGATAGATAGATAGATATCAATATAGATAGATAGATAGAGAGAGAGAGAGAGAGAAGGGGGTAGGTATCAATAGATAGATAGATAGATAGATAGATAGATAGATAGATAGATATCAATAGACTGAGATAGATAGATAGATAGATATCAATATAGATAGAGAGAGAGGGGGTAGATTTCAATAGACTGAGATAGATAGATAGATAGACTGAGATAGATAGACTGAGATAGATAGATAGATAGATAGATAATAATATACTGCGATAGATAGACAGACAGATAGATAGATAGATAGATAGATAGATAGATATCAATAGACTGAGATAGATAAATAGATAGATAGGTATATATCAATATAGATAGATAGATAGATCGATACATAGATAGATAGATAGATAGAGAGAGAGAGAGAGAGAGAGAGAGAAAGGGGGGTAGATATCAATAGACTGGGATAGATAGATAGATAGATCATCATTATCAATGTGTTGACTTTCTGTACGTATACATATAAAGAATAATCAAATCGTTTTCTCTACTCTTATTTGCCCGAGAAGGTATAGATAGATAGATAAATCATACTTGCACCATTGTGTGAGGAAATAGCATCAAAGATCGTCTACTAAAATGCATTAAAAATCCTCCTTTTCGCAAAATGTAGCCTAGAAATTGATTAGAAAATTTAGTAATTTCAATATTTAAAACAGAAAAGGTTGTCATTTTGACCGAAACGAATAAAATATTCTAACTAGAATTCAAATTGAAAATATGCCGTCATCCTCACCGACACCCTAGATATGCTGCTTTTTACCTAATAATAAAGCTGTTTATGCTAATTAGCAACTTTCGCCACATGGTAAACGTTACAGTTCCAAAATCGACCTACTCTATTGAATAACCTATAAGGTGTTGGAATATCATTAAATAAACTAGAATTCAAATTGAAAATATGCCCCCCATCACAACCGACACCTCGGATATGCTGATTTTTACCTAATAATTAAGCTGTAACAGTGATAACATTTTAAAAGATTGAAATCTATTTCCTCAAATGAAGATAAAGTTTTGAAGAAAAATATTTTGAGTGATAATTGTGTATGTTAATCTGCCACTTTCGTTACATGGGAGACATTACAGTTCCAAAATTGACCTACCCTATTGTTATTCTTCATTGAGTAGCCTAAAGCTTATCTACAAAGAGTCTTGTTCCTTTGGAAATTCATCTATTCTGTTTTGTATTGTTTCTATCACAATTTGCTGAGACAATAAAGGGGTAATTCCATGTCGAATTGGTGTTGTGCCATGTTTGGTATTGCTCTAGAGGGCCATAAACAATACATTATAAGACTGAGGCTGCGGGTCATAAGAACCCTTACTGCCGATTTATTTTACCTCACTAGAAGCCAAAGCTACTAAATCACTTAAGTGGGTGGTAAATCATTCAGACTCTGATATTGCCTGAAGTGGGTGTGAAAAATTAATTACTTAAAAAGCATCATCGTCGACGAAAAAACAAAATTACGGTCATAAAAGGAGGATCCAATTTATGCCTAAATTGTAAAACGATGTATGCCTAAATTTTTTGGGACCCAGGCAAGCAGAATGTATTTAACTATAAAATTACAAAGGGGTTTTTAAACATCGAATAGCTATGGGTAAAAAAAGGTTGAGAACCATTGCCTTAAAGAGACTTGCTGTCACTCAGATTCTAGTGAATTACCA